>JARPMJ010002589.1:5000-50000 GCA_033366665.1 Phoxinus dragarum
TTACTATGGAGAGACGACTGCGTGGGCTAACCGTATCCCTGGTCATAGTTTATTATATAGTTTGTCTGCACCACTTAGGCGAACAATAACATTTGAGAATGAAGCGAGGATGCAGCTTGAAAATAATGTTTTATGCAATGCACGTGGCGAGTCACTTCAGGAGGAGGTGAGCATTAATGTTGCTAAACAGTGACATAATGCACAGCGCTACGGAGTAGCGGTTTGGACTACGGCAGCCGGTTTAGTCCAAAAATGTGCAGATCTTTGGCAGTTGGGTCAGTTCGAGGTCGGATCACGTTCTCACCACAAACTTACCGCTCCAGAGTTCGTTTGAAAGCATACCGAGACATCCTCACACCTGCCCAAACCAACCGCACCAAGGAGGACAACGAACTCTAGTGCGATTCAACCGAACTAAATGAGGCAGGTGTGAAAGCATCCTCAGGGGGCTTTCACACTGGGCCCGTTTGCTGCGGTCCGAGCCCGAGCGCGATTGTTCCCGGCGCCCTCCGCAGCGTTGGTCTGGTTTCACACTCACTTGATTCTATCGAACCCTGGTGCGTTTGCGTGCGTATTACGTCATCGCAAACGTGCACGGCGCATGATAGAAAACCGAACGCGGGTCAATATATATATATATTTTTATTAATTCTCACTCAGCTGAGTGAACAAAACACAGGTTTACTGTGTGTGTGTGTCACATAAGGTGGCCTTCTGCTGCTTGCAAACGGACTCTTTTGAGGAGACAGTGGATTTCCAAATTTGTTGCCCTGATTCCACGCGCAATACGCAAATACACTTGCAGGCTCACTCGCTCACTAGCATCTCTTACATGTGTTTTATTTAACCGAATACATTGCTTTCACATTCACGCAACCGATACTCAGACCACCTCCTCCAGGTAGTCTCGGGTTCGGTACCCCAGTGCGCACCCGGATCCGCATGACAACGTTCACATTAGCGTTTTTTCATGCAAGCCGTGCCCCGTTCCCAAATAAACTGCCCAGTGTGAAAGCCCCCTAAATCATGGGCTTCTTTGTTCCTTCCTACGCACACAGTCAGGATCACAGCCAAAGTCTGCTATTCTAGGACGTGAGGTGTAAAGACAAGCCCAGCTGACCTTTCTGCCGGCTTCCTTTGCCAACCTCGACAAGCGGTCAGTCTCAGTCTGAGACACATTTTCTCTCACCGGCCCATAGGACAGCTGACCATTACGCCCACACTGCCCATCCCTACAGTCCTCTTCCATTCCTGTGTAAATATGTCTATCAGTCGCCACCACACATGCCCTCAGAAATCTCTCCACCTGTTCCCAACTGAGAGAGAAAGAGTGATGGAGGGAGGGGAGAGATAGAAGGAGTAATGAAGAGTGTGGGGTATGGAAAAAGACAGGAATACACAAACTCCCACTGACCGCACCCTGAGCGTGACCCTGTGTTAACACAAAGATGAATGTTGAGAGTCACTCCTCCATATCCAGAACATCGAGTGTGCTTAAAGAAGATGTCCCTTACAAAAGGTTACTGAGAGGACATTTTATATTCATGTAAATAATAGAATATGTATTTATTTAGTTTTATTGTAGTCATATAGTATGATCACATGATGTGACTTTTAAAGCAGTGACAGAATTATCCAGCAATGTGAAATTTTATAATCCAATTAAAATAAAAATAAAAACAAACAAAAAAAAAACAATATTTGTAATTTTCAAATGTTCTCTTTAGGACTATTGTGGAGAAGACAAGACAAGAGAATACGTTTGTAAAGCTCAAGGTGTTAGTTTAAAACACACACATGATCCTCCACATATATATATATATATATATATATATATATATATATAATATATATATATAATTTTTTTTTTTTACAGGATTCTTTGATGAATCTAAAGCTCAAAATAACAGATTTTATTTAAAGTAGAATTTATTGGTAACAGTGTTAACATCTGCATTGTCACGTTTGATCAATTTAATGCATCCCTGCTGAATAAAAGTATTAATTTTTTCAAAAACAATGTAATTTCCTCTATTAAAGGGCACCTATTATGACATTTAAAATGTTCCTAATGTTGTTGTGGGAGTCCCCAACAACTGTTTTGCATGCATGCAATGACAAAAAACACTTTTGTTTTCGTATAATATGCATTTATTTTTACCCTGATTTGCTCACCGACTCCCAAATGAATCGTTCAACGACTCGTTTTTCAAACCCCTCCTTTGCGCGACGCTAATCTGCGTTGATTGGTCAGATGACCCCAGCAGTGTTTTACAGAGATAATACTTATTTTTAACATGGAGTACAATGATGCTTTATCAATTAAATTGTATTATAATAATGATTATAGTCACTGCTTTATAGTTTGTAGTAAAAAACTAAAAATAAGATAAAGAATTTAATATGTTAGCGAGCATAGCCCAGAGTTCATATTGTAAAAGCACAATCAGTCTTTGTTTGCGTTAGCCCGATGCATAAACAAAACGTTTTTACAAAAAAAAAAATGCAGTTAACAGTTACGTTACTACGAGTATTACTCTATTCTTTAGACAACTCCGAAAACAACGACAAACACTTCACATATCTCAATACAATTGTCATTGAAGACCTAGAAGCTAAACGGTGCTTACACAACAAACAAAATAATTATTAAGCATGCTACATAAAATATAAAAGCAAAAATTATTAATAACACTTACAGTGATACGGAGGAGGAAGCTGATGCAAATACACTTGGAACTAAACCTTCCTTCAATATCAGCCGGCTCGCGAATCCAAGTTTGATTGCATTTAAAAAGCAATCGTCTTCAAAATGACGCGAACAAAGCACAAGGCTCGGACTATACTTCTGTGGTATAGGTGAATTGTAGCCACTTAGTCTTCAAATGCTCCTCCTTGGGCATATGAAAAAAGTTTCCTTTTGAGCTGCACTTCAGAACACAGCGTCTCGTCGCCCTGATATTTCCCCTGGCCTTGGAGCGCAATAAGGTGGACGTATCGTATTCAAATAACTTGACAAGTTGACGTCATCTAGTCAGAGAAAAAGCTTCGGTCTTCTAACGATTCATAAAAATGACTCAGAGTCGACTCTCACTTTTGAAAGACAATAACTTTATATACGGTGCACTTTCATATTTCAAACTTTGCAGGATGTTTTTGTTAACTTAGATCTATGATACACACTATATGAAAGGTAAATTTCAAAATTCCATAATAGGTGCCCTTTAATCCAAATGTGTGTTTGTGGTGTGTGTGTGTGTATGTGTGTGTGTGTGTGTGTGTGTGTGTCTGTGTGTGTGTGTGTGTCTGTGTGTGTGTGTGTGTGCGCGCGCATGTATGTACTGTGCATTTTGTGTGACAGGAAAAGGAAATTTACCAACACATTTTTGAGAAATATGATGATGTGTTTTACTCCGCCATGGTGACAGAAGCTCACATTCTCCTGTTTGCACAATTCATTTCCACAGATGAGCATGACAGTGAGTCGGCCAACAGTGTATCCCAGACAAGATCCAAGTGGCAGGTCTTTATCCAGGGCTCATCCCAACCCTCACAGACACCATCTATTATCATCTGACGTCATCTCTGGGTTACTAGTTTACTGACCCACTAACATTCCACACTAAATGCCACACGCTAAACACTTGACTAGTTACTGGCCATCTAGCAGATGCTTTTCAAGCTTTCAGTGCACTAATTGTAGGGATAATCCGCCTGGAGCAACCCGAGGGTTAAGAGCCTCAGCAAACTGACGTCTCAGGCTCTCTGCTATTCTTGGGAAACACCAGATCAGATGAACAGTCGAGATATGTATTACATAATAATAAATTGAATTCAACTTTGCAATATTTTTCTTCTAAAACTCCAAAGAACTGCAAATATTTGGAACAGACATGACAGTTGTAGACAATATAGAATTAATATACTTTAGCTCAGATAAATACAACATGGGCTCATTGGAAAACGAGTAATCTACTAAATTCATAAAAGTATACACAAAAGTATATATACATACAATTCAATGCAGTTTTCAGCTGAAATGAAGACTTGAGGCAATAAATCACCAACAACTTTATGATTACAGGATCAGATTATCAATTTAATAGGCATATTTCCATTTTTGTTCCTTGCAAAATACTATGTTATGACCTCAAAACGCTTTTACCATAATGCAATGATTTGTAAACGAATGTGACCCTGGATCACAAAACCAGTCACAAGTCGCAATATTCGTGGCAATAGCCAACAATACACTGTGTGGGTCAAAATGATCGATTATTAACGAACATTATTTCTTTTATGCCAAAAATCATTAGATAAGTAAAGATCATGATCCATGAAGATATTTTGTCAATTTCCTACCGTAAATTTATAAAATAAATGTTTAGATTTATTTGCACCCTCAGATTCCAGATTTTCAAATAGTCATATCTCGCCCAAATATTGTAATATCATAACAAACCATACATCAATGGAAAGCTTATTTCTTCAGATTTTTTTTTTTTAAAACATAAGACTGGTTTTGTGATCCAGGGTCACATATCTTGATGTTCGCACCACATAACCAGTTGTACAGCCTATTTTGCTATAGTAAAGTTCTCGGTAGCTCACCTGATTCAGCATCACACTTGAGATGTGGAGCGATTGTCCGACACGAGTCATGATAAAAAGAGCTCAGGGTAGGGTTGGTTAACCTTTTAGCGTCACTCATCATTTCCAACCTGCCATAAAACATTGCCAGATTCACGTTTATCTGTTTTTAGATTAAACTGAATGCACTTTTAACACATCTCACTGGACATTTCACTTTGAAAGTGTTATGAAATGTGCAAGAAGCAACGTATGCTTTTGCAAAATTGTTGCATGTATTTCCAATGAGCCTGGGTTGGACAATTGGTCTTTTATGAAGAATCTTTGGTATTTTTAATCTCATAGCCGTCTATGAAATACAATTGAGATATTTCACATCTGTGTCCAAAATCGCCCCCTATAAACCTAAATAGGGCACTATTTGAGGGAATAGACATTTGTGGTGTCCGAAACCATAGTGGACGTTATCGAGTACACTCATTCAATCCCACAATGCACCGCAATAACGAGTGTACAACCCATAGACATGTATAAAGGCTAGATGGGCTTACCGGCGCTGAGAGCCAATGGGACCCGACGACGTCACACGGCGGCCATCTTAGGACAGGTCCGCTTCGTCCAGTTATAACATTAAAGTCTATTGTGCATGTAGTGCTGAAATAACTATATCTTGCTCAATTTTCAACCGATTTTCAAACGGCTTGGTGTGTCATAAACGTCAGGGATGCGGCTATTTAACTGCCTACTGCATACATTCAAAACGTGAAGCTACAATTTAAACATCGGCATCAGCACAAATCATAGCCACGTTAATAAGGTTTGTAATAAACCAAACCGTTTGTATATCGTCAAGAATTCATTAAGTTACGAGCATTTTGTCACTCACCTTCCGTCCACAGCAGCAGCACAGTCTCCTGACCTAAGATGGCCGCCAAGTTGACGACACAGCTGACTCCGCCTTGAGCCATCTAGCCTTTATACATGTCTATGGTACAACCGACCATAGACAGTATGCAACCGACGTACGCTCAACGTCTAGATAATACCCATAATGCACTGTGAGAGTCGCGAGGCGAATTAATTCCCGCGTCTCTCCAGAAGATGGCGCTCGCAACTGAATCATCCATCCATTCATTCTCCAAACCACTGGTCCAATGTGGCTACAGCGTAATAACACACAGGTATACAATCTTTTTTGATTGATTATGAAATAGTTTAATTAACTTTATACATGCTAGTTTCCATGACAGAGTTCAAGATAAATCTTTTCATTAGAGCTGCCAGTTTGCTAAGCTTCAAATGATTATTAAACGACGACCACAAACTATGTAAAAGCGGCAGTTCTTCCGACGCACTCGATGTCCGAATTCACTCACTCGTTTTCATTCACTTCCTCAACTCAATTATATTAGTGGATGTAATGTAGGGAATAGTGAATGAGGGTACAGGGTGGCGTCTCATTCTCGTGTGTGTGTGTGTGTGTGTGTGGTATTGTTTAACACAGGGTGGAGTCTTTTAGAGGAGCTGTCTGGTGACCTTTGGGGTCATGGTGTCAGGTTTGTTTAGTCTGCCCTTTCTGATCATCCCTCAAGAGATAGACACACAGCTCGCACCTGACAAAAGCATAGAGAGAGGGAGGACAAAGCATGATGGAAGAGTGGGAGCGTCTGAACGCCACTTCTCAGACTATGAGTAAAGCATTGTCACACGTAAGGTGGAGATGGAGGGGATTTTTTGTGTTTGTGTGTGTTGACACCTCAAGGACACATAAAATCAAATATAGCCAACAACGCTTCTCACACACCAGCCGTATCTGTGTGGGAAAATCCCCAGAGCGTGTACACGAAACTTTTTATTGATCGATTCTCTCTTTAATTTCTCTCTGAAAAGAAGCCAAACCACTAACAAGGTTGTGTAAACTCCCACGGACCCAAAACCCAACCCTCATTTTTCCTTTGCTTTCTAACAGATATAACCTTTGCTCATTGTAACATGCATGACAGATAAAAACAAGGAAATAAAGTAGTGTTTCTCATTATCATTGGTTACTCATTGGTTTTGCATTTCATCATAAAATGTCTGCAACAGTTCAATTCCAGATAAACACGAGGTTTTTAGATCTTCTGATTTTTTTTGTAATACTTGACCATGCAAAACGAATGCATAAGTTTGGGTGGTGTTAGGCGGTTATAATCCGACATCTCTCTTCGACAAGACGCATGGTTCAAAATATAATTAACAGCAAAATAGTAAGCAATAGTGAAGCTTGCATTAGACAGCACTCAGTACATGTGCTCAGTTAGGTCTGGTCCATGTTGTCATCTGCTTTTCAAAGACATTCAGGAATCGCCACCGCAAGTAAAACAAATGAAGATGTATGTCCCTTCTCTCTGACGCTCATTCATCCATTCATCAACCTCTGGACAGCCATTTCGCCTTCTCTATTGTTCTGTATTAGCTTTGTGAGAAAAATAAAGTGGGGAATCAATGCAAACCTCATTACCATAACATGCTTATGTCCATTATTATAGTCAGTGTGAAGAATCTTATCGTGCGCTCCACAAAGCAACATTAAAACGTTGACTTATTACCTGTACCATGTCAGTATTTTGATATTTGTACATACATTCGGATATTAATATTGAGTTCAATGTTTCGATGGATATTTTTTAAGTATGTCTCGGTTCTAAAATATAGATATTCATGATCCAATTCGTCAAGTATAGTATTATGAGTGTGTATTCCATAGGAGTGGATTGTCTATTTATGATTTTTTTGTGTTTTTTTCCCCATTTTTTTCCAGATTGATGTGTTTGGGATATTAGCCCGCCGTGCAGGAATGACCAAGCTCATGGTTCAGCGATCAAAATCAATCATTTGCTTGAGAAAGTTTCAGTGGTATATTATTAATGTGTACCTGTATCAAGTGTATTATTATATGCAAGATAAACGAAATGCTTGTGACTTTGTGTTCTTGTGTCCGGCGTGTTGTGTGCTGAATGAAAATCTCTGACTCCATCTGCTGTTGTGTCTTCATACTTCAACTTAAACTGAGGATGTGTGCATGTTGCACTTATTTAATTTTTTTTATATAACAAAAACATTTATGCAAGTAATTTAATACTGAATGAATTTGAACTTTTGGTAACACTTTACTTACATTTATATTTAATCATTTAGCAGAAGCTTTTATCCAAAGCGACTTACAAATGCCTTTATGCATAATGCATTAAAAGGTATTCATAATGTACTCTATAATGCATTATATCTTTAATAAATAATTAATTGTGACCAAAGCTAAAATATTGCAGATTCGTGGTTACATCTGAATTTGGTTGTTTGTCATGTGTTGTAGTGCATTATACTTTCTAAAGGTGTGTTCAATGAATAGATATTGTGGTTACAATTATTAATGAGACCATAAAATGTGCATTAAAATGCGTAAATAATGCATTAAACTTAGTTTAGTGAAGTATAAGTGTTACTGAACACTTTAAAAAAAATGCTTGATCACAGACGTTTTACTTGCACTGATTTTTCTTTATTTTTACAATTTCCACCTTTTTAATAAAAGGTTTTCACCGGGAGAAAAACCAAAGACAAAGTGAGAAACTTTTATTTTAGTAGTTTGGTTGGTAGAAAAAATATGAAATGATAAGCTGCAGTCTGAGCATTTCTGGACTTTTATCTATTTACATCCAGAACAATAATGAGCTATATTCTCTATACAGTGAGTCTTCTGAAAAACAGATAGAGCTTATTAAGACTTGAGTTGATAACAGTATCTTTTTTTGAAGTGTCATTCTGTAATGTAGGGTCACCTTGATAATCTTGCACTGATATAGTTCATGTACGCGCGCACTCACTCACTCACTCCCTAAAAGGCAAAATACTCTTTGTAAAACCTTCCACGGACACTCCCATAAAAGAGCTAGCTGTTAAAAAATAAGCACAAAGAGCCACAGAAAATAGCAAGGCAAAGTGCTTTCCTGTACGCTCTGGGATCCGGTGGGCCGCACTAGAAGATGTTCGGCAGTAGACGGTAGGGCACGGCAGTGGTGTAGCGCTCCCAGTCCTTGCCGTACTTGCTTCCACAGCGGTGCTCATCACGAATGCAGCGGTGCACCAGTAGGATGGTCATGTAGACGATGTAAAAATAGGGCAGTAAGTGACCTCCACCACAGGCCATGCAATACGCCAGTGAGCCCATCAAGTCGCCCGTGTAGTTCATGTGACGAGCCACTCCCCAAAACCCAGAGGTCATCAGTTTGCTCTTATGAAGGCCGCCGTCGGCCGATCGGTAGGCACACTCCAGGAAGGTGGGCTTCTTACCCCAGATTTTGCAGTTACCCTCTGTGCGACGGAAAGGTCTTTCTGGTGGTTGGTTGAGCGGAAGATGTAGTAGCCCATCAGACCCAGGATGAGGACGCCTGTGGCATGGGCCGTAGAAAGCTGGATGGGGTTGTAGACCAGGTAAAGGCCCTAAAGAACAAGAACATGAATCAAGATCTACATGTTATATACAGCATTACTCTCCTATTGAAATCAATGAAGCTGCGTATGAGGTGAAGGATCAATTAAAATATTAGAGCTGCACGATTAATCGCTACAAGATGCCGCTGACCCAATGTCGCTATGTCCGACAAGCTATGCCGCTCTTACGCCACACATCATGTTCTCATGCGGTGAAAAACACATCGCGGAGCAGAGAGGAGACTGACAACACGCTGACAGACCAGCTTACTTTTCAGTTACTTTTGATATTAAACACATTAAACAAAGTCTCACCTTTCAAATTTGGTCATTTTTTTAAAGAAATTTAAACAATAAATACCGTTTTGTGGCTCTTTAATGTGTCGTGACAGATCGTTGTAGAGCCTCAGTTAAAGCTGCTCGTGAACCGATCATCTCTTCCTTCTAGTTCATTTATAGCATCAAATAAACATGAATGAACATCAGAAGGAATGTTGTTTTAATCGCGGAAAGACGTCAGTACACTTCGTTTCTCAAGTTCAAATCCTCCCATGTTAATCTACTAACTCTCCTGACTGCTTTGTTGAACAAAATGGCGGATGGCGAAGTATGATTGGTCAGATCACCTGTCAATCAAACTCCCTGCAAAGGGTCAATTGTGATTCTAAATGTATTCAAAATCGTGCAGCTCGATAAAATTAGTGAATCCAATATTGTAGACGCCACAACCAACAGTAGTCAAGCGCTGACACACACCTGCAGTGTGTAGAGGAACGGGAGCCACACACAGTCTCCCCAGCCCAGGTACCAGCCGAAATGATCATGACAGATGTCTATAGTCTTGAGGTACCAGGCTTCATTCCAGAAGAAGTCCAATACATAGATGGCCTTAGAGAAGAAGAAAGAGGGCACATTAGTGATATGTGACCCTGGACCACAAAACCAGTCACATGGGTCAATTTTCTGAAATTGAGATGTATACATCACATCAAAGCTGAATAAGCTTTCCATTGATGTATGGTTTGTTAGGATAGGAGAATATTTGGTCGAGATATGACTATTTGAAAATCTGGAATCTGAGGGTGCAAAAAAATCTAAACATTGAGAAAATCTCCTTTAAAGTTGTGCATTTATGTTCACGATTGTGCTGCATTCACTCACATAAATAAATATTTTATATATTTATAGTAGGAAATTTACAAAATATCTTCATGGAACATGATCTTTACTTAATATCCTCATGATTTTTTGGCATAAAAGAAAAATCTATAATTTTGACCCATACAATGTATTGTTGGCTATTGCCACAAATATACCCGTGCGACATGTGACTGGTTTTGTGATCCAATGTCACATATGAGGTAGTGATGGGAATAATATGGATACAAAAATAAATAAATTATGAACCAATCCAGATTTTTTTTTGCTAAATCTAGCCACCATCTGATCAATTGTGACTAATTAAATGTTATGCAACACTAAACCTTTGGCGAAACCTTCACTTTGCAAATTGAAGCTAAATTTTAACCCTATAAAGCCTGTGTCATATTTGATATGTACATTTCTAAGGCCTCTAAATGATCAACATGATCAAAACTTTGCTGAAAAACCTGTTGCACACAATCTACCACATGCTTTTTTCGTCGACTGATTGATAGTTTATACTTTTTTAGCAGGTAAAATGCCTTTTAGGATACTTTTAAAAACATGTCGTGGTATGTGTGTGTGTGTGTGTGTGTGTGAAATGTTGCGGTATGCGTTTTGCTGTGAAATCTTTCAGAAAGTAATCATGAGAATAACACTAAACTATACTGAATCAACTTTGGTTTACTTAATTATTGATTATCCAAACATAATTTTTATTTTAGAAATAGATGCAAATTAGCTGATTGTGAGAAAGGGGCGGAGTTTAAGCCAACTAAATGAATGCACTAAAAACACATCAATGTTTACCACTGCATGCTGTAGGGCAGTGGTAATGGTTTTGTACTGAAGTATGAGCAATAGTTAAGTTGTTATATAGCGCCACCTAGTGGCTGCACGACTCACTTGCAAAACATTGACCAGGATCATGGAGTTTGTCACGTAACCGTACAGCTCCTGCTGTTTGGCAGCATAGGATAAGTTAATCAGAGTCCACGCCACGATACCCGGCCGGCCATTGAAGAAAAGCTTGAAGTCGAACCATTCTCCTATACGAGGGTTGAACTCTATTCCCATCATGTAGTTGTAGAAGATGTTGCCTGTGAATTTACTGCAGATCAAACATGAACAAGACATTTAGTGTGAACATGAAACTGCATGACCAGTGGAAAACTACAGTCTCAAAACATCAACAGGATTTCTGTAGATTTTATGAAGGTAGATAATAAGACTTTTTAAAGAAAATCAAAGGAATAAAGTTAAGGGAACACAACATGTGCTCTAAATGTAAATGTTGAGGGAGAAACCTCAGTATTTGAGGCTCTTCTTCAGTATTTTTGTCTTGTTTTCCAATGCAAACATCTAAAGATTCTTAAATCAAGATACATTTGCTGGAGAAGCAAAGTGGTATAGTGTAAGAAGTCGTCTTGTTTTCTGTGAAATTGATTAAAATGAAGCGAGTTTATGATTCAAAATAATTCAAAACCATTGACATATATTTTGTTTTTGTTTTAAGTGTAAACTCAGTTAATTGTGTCTTAATGTCTCAGAAAATAAGTTCAGATCTTAATTTTGCGTCGTTCCCAGTAAATCTATCTGGATTTATGAATGTTTAGATATCTGTACTGCAAAACAAGACACAAAAACTGAGGAAGATATGAATATTTTTGCAGTGCATGCAATATTTAATGCCATGACTTTATGAATTGAAGCCTTTTGCTCTGATTTAAGATGTTTTTAAGGCCTTACATTGTGGAATTAAGACTTTTAAAGATCATTTAGTCATCATTTAAATAATTGGTGCTGATTAACCCTGAATATTTATTTATTCATTACTGAAGCCATGTCTAGCAAATAGCTTACAAACTATGTGTTGTTCTTGTTGGTTTCAATATAAAATTATATGTAAAAAAAGATCTGAAATAATTTTTACGTGGATTCATTTGTTGAAGATCTGTGTATACCTGTGTATATTATTTAGATATGTACAGTAAATAATCAGAGTGTGTTTTCTCACCAGTCCTCCGGGTTGGTAGGGAACAGATAAGCCTTTATGAAAGCGAAAGTGGACACGGCATAGCCGAGGATGTTGGTGCACCACAACAGAGGGATCCAGTTATCAATGATGATGGTCGGGGAAAACCAGTGGTAGTATTGAGCATTAGCCACCCACAAAACATGCGTGATTATCCAGCACTGCAGACCGTTGACCTCATACTTATTAATCAAACCTGAGAGAAAGCAACAGCCATATTACATCAATGAAATATGAATTAAAGTATTAAGAATGATTAAGTCTCTTCTGCTCACATAGGCTGCATTTATTTGATCAAAAATACAAACAAATATATAATATTGTGAAATATTATTACAATTTAAAATGACTGATTTCTATTTGAATATATTTTCAAATGTAATTTATTCCTGTGATCAAACTCAATTTTTAGCATCATCACTCCAGTCTTCAGTGTCACATGATCCTTCAGAAATCATTCTAATATGATGATTTGCTGCTCAAGAAATATTTCTGATTTATAATCTTGAAAACTATTTTTGCTGCTTAATATTTCATGGAAGCTGTGATACACTACCATTTAAAAGTCTGGGGTAAGTAAGATCTTTAAAAAATGTATTAATTAATAAATAATTATATATATATATATATATTACTTTTATTCAACAGGGAAATTCAAGTGACAATAAAGATATATGTTAAAAAAAAATTCTATTAAAAAAAATGCTGTTATTTTGTATCACAGTTTCCAAAAAAAAACAAAAAAAAAAACAGCAAAAACTGTTTTCAATATCAATAATACATATTAGAATGATTTCTGAAGGATCATGTGACACTGAATACTGGAGTAATGATGCTGAAAATTCAGCTTTGATCACAGGAATAACTATAAAACATATTTTAAAATGTTTAATCAAATATATGAGAGTAAAATTATTAAAGTAATTATTCTTAAAATCTGAATGATTCCAAACCGTTGTCCACCAGTGTACATCAACCCCATCTTCCAGAAGCTAGTGAACTGAGTAAATGCACATGAATATTTCTGATAAACGAATGATGTATTTTGTGTCACCTGCAGGTGTTCGGGCCCCATCCTGAACCCCTCCAGCGTAGCCCGGCAGGATCTTATGCAGTAAATCTGGAACGCACATGTACAGCGCCACCTAGTGTAGACACAACCCAGCCTCACAGTTCAAGTCCATATCTTTCTCACTACGAATGGCATTTGTTCAGTATTCCTGTGTAATTCTGCACACCTGAAATGTGACCCAGACTGCGTAGATCTTGGCAGCGGCCCATGTGAAGGAAGGGGCCCGGGTCCAGATGGTGAGCAGGGTGGCGTCGCCGTTGTAGAGGTCCAGTAACGGATGGCTGATGGAGCACTGGTACTGATCACACGCCATGATGAAGAAAAACACGATGAAGGGGGCAAAGCACAGCAGCAGGATCACACTGGTCAGAGAGAACCAGTCCACCTCCCTACAGGGATACACAGGTTATCAATACGAGAGAACATTAGAATTGATGGCATTGTCAGGTTCATTTGTTTCATATAGGCCGTTTGTCCACCAAAGCGTTTTTTTCACGCGGCTGGTGTGTTTTTTCAATTGTTTTCAATGGGAGTGCCGCGTTTTTAAAACGCCATGAGCGTAAGAAGGCGCTGAACGTCTTTTTCACGCTGAAGTGCTGAGCGTTTTTTACTGGTGGCCGAGAGTTGAAGAATGTTCAACTTTGGATAAAACGCAGCGCTCATCACTGACACCTTTTACTTAACCGTCCAATCACAGTGGAGGAGGGGCGGGACTAATACCACACCGACCAACTGTCATATTCTGCTTGTACAACGTCAACCGAGGACAACAACAAGCACAATAACGGAACAAAATTATTTAAAACTAGAGCCAGAGAAAATACGTTACATTGTATCGACATTTTAATATAGAATCAACACAGAAACAAAATATGTGTGAAATGAGATACTAGTAACACTTTCGCGGATATTCCGTATCATAACAAGGAAAGTGTCTGAAAAAAATACTGCCAAATTTGCCAAAACGCTCTCAAGCGCCCATAGCTAGGCGTTTTCAGCAGAGTGCCTAGCGTTTTCAGCTGGCTAAAAACGCTTTTGTGGACACACGGCCATAGGGATGCACGATATATCGGCCACCATATCGGTATCAGCCGATATATGTTCATTTTTAATGTTATCGTTTCGATAATAATATTTGGCCGATATATTAAAGTCTATAAATAATGTATTATTTCCTTCAACTGAGACACTTCAGATGCGCACTGTTCGCCATGATGGTTTTGAATCGCTTGAAATCACTTCAAAAAGGAAAATACGGTCTGTCATATAGGCTACATCAGATTATTATAAAAACATTATAATTGTGTGTTTGGGACGTGGCTTTTAATGGTGAGACTTTTGTGTTTGCAAACCAGGCTCTCAAAAATTATATAAAAATCTGGATTTAGCTCTATCGGCCAATCGGCTTTCAAATATAACGAATTATTGTTTTCATTTTTATTTTGGTGCATCCCTTGTTACATTTACTAACAGGTGTAATTTCCCAAACATTCCACTGAAGATTCAACGTTTTAACGCAATTTATGTGTTTTGTGTTGCAACTGATTACTGAAAAAAACAACAACTATATTTTACATTTTAAAAACACTTTATTTGATACAATATTAACAAACATTATTAAATTACATCACACTACGTTATCTATTTATACATTTTATTATACAGTTATTTAGTACATTTATTTTAAAATTGTCATGAAACTGTGTATTTTAATTGGTCTGCTAACAATTGCATAAAGCTTATTAAAGCAATAGTTCATAAACAAATTACATTCTGTCATTATTTACTCATGTCTTTTGAAATTGTATGCCTTGTATAACTGTAAATAATGCATTCATAATGCCAGTGTTATTCCTTTGGGTGGCTCACAAAAGATTTCCTGACTGAACACAGAAATATTAGCAAGCTAAACTTTCTTTAATCTAAGATAATGCCTAATTCATGTTCAGAATTCTGGGTTAAATCAGTAATTCACTTCAAAATAAAACTACTATAACAAATACATTATACAGGCGAAACTCGAAAAATTGTAATATGGTGCAAAAGTTCATTTATTTCAGTAATTCAACTTAAAAGGTGAAACTAATATAATATATTAGACTCATTACATGCAAAGTGAGATATTTCAAGCCTTTATGTGTTATAATTTTGATGATTATGGCTTACAGCTTATGAAAACCTTTTCACAATATTCTAATTTTGAATTTGGGGTTTTCATAAGCTGTAAGCCATAATCATCAAAATTATAACACATAAAGGCTTGAAATATCTCACTTTGCATGTAATGAGTCTATATAATATATTAGTTTCACCTTTTAAGTTGAATTACTGAAATAAATAAAATTTTGCATGATATTCAAAATTTTCAAGTTTCACCTGTAATACTGAACCTGAACAAACCATGTTTGCCTGACTTGCTGAAACTACTACTGTCCGTCTACATGCAGTGACTTACCATGCTCTCCCCCATTGAGCCGGCTCGTCTCGCTGGTCTTTCGGCCCTGCCTGTCCTCCATTAGAGCTGCCCTTGTGCCGCTTTCTCACCGCATCGGCTGCCATCGTGGACGTCTGTGGGACTGAGATTTAGAAAGAGAAGAGCATGAGAATAACCTCTGAGATGGTTAACACATCTCTGGCATAAGTGGAGAACAAAGTGCACTGCAGATAACAGATAACACAATGCAGGTGTTATTTATATATGTGCTAAATATGATAAGTAATGACATTTGCATCAGCTGAAAAAGTTAATGGGACATTCAATGGTTTTAAATAGCTTAGTTTCTCATATAATATATCAGTTTTAGAGCAACAGGGTTGTTGCATTTACTGCGGTGACATATAATGTTATCTCTCCAACTGATAAGAGGTTATGAATTGTGTGCTTATGTTATACAAGCAAAGCTAGTTCCTGTCTCAATCTTTTTTCTTTTAGGTCTGTGGGTTTGTAGGCAACTGTAAACTTGTCTCGTATTTTATTATTTGAACATCTGCATATTAACAACATCAAAAGAAATGTTCAATTCAGGGTTACATTGTTTCTAATATGTAATATCACAATCATTTATGCATCAAACTAAGATTTAACTACTATGTACTTCAAAAAAGATTGATAGTAATTAATGTTGTTCGTGTTGAATTGCAATATATATATAAATATAAGTAAAATGTAAAACATGTATGTACACAAAAACTGCATTGTATTCAATAAATATTAGTATATAGTAGTTAAATACACTTCATATGAAATTAGTACAAAACACATGAATAAAAAGGTGCATAGGATAATAAAAACAAACAATGTTTTAAAACTATGGTAATATAAAAAAGAGGGGAAATAATCTAAATCAATTTCAGTAGTGGCATACTTTCCACTACAACAAAGAAAAGTTGCACAAAGTTTTAATAAAAAGTGACCAAAAAAAGGCAACATTTTCAGTGTAGACAATGTTGAGATGAAATATGAGGCATCAAGGTAAATATTACTTGGGTGTTATTGTGCAACATTTTTAAAAATAGGACATAAAATGCTAGTTACTCCATAGATATTTATAGGCTATGCATCATTATTATTAAACACAATAATCATTTAGGCAACAAACAAAGATTTAACTACTATGTACTTCAAAAAAGATTGATAGTAATGAATGTTATTCGTGTTGAATTGCAATATATATAAATATAAGTACAATGTAAAAACATGTATGTACAATAACTGCATTGTATCAAATTATTCAATTAAATATTAGTACATAGTTAAATACACTTCATATGAAATTAGTACAAAACACATGAATAAAAAGGTGCATAGGATAATAAAAACAAACAATGTTTAAAACTATGGTAATATAAAAAAGAGGGAAATAATCTAAATCAATTTCAGTAGTGGGCATACTTTCCACTACAACAAAGAAAAGTTGCACAAAGTTTTAATAAAAAGTGACCAAAAAAGGCAACATTTTCAGTGTAGACAATGTGAGATGAAATATGAGGCATCAAGGTAAATATTACTTTTGTGTTATTGTTGCAACATTTTTAAAAATAGGACATACAATGCTAGTTACTCCATAGATATTTATAGGCTATGCAACATTATTATTATTAAACACAATACGTGATTGTAGAGATGTGGTGGAACTGACGTTCATGAACGTCAAATGTTAGCATTTCATGACTTTTAAAGAGTTTATTGTCAGAAAATCAACAAAGCTAAGCCAAAAACAGCCAATCGTGTATTACGCAGAGAGATGAGGTCAAGGTGTTGCTTGAGTTTAATCCGCTATACAACTCTTATATACTGTCTATGCTAGAAACCAACCGGATGAAAGTGAAACACCTGCCCTAACATGCTTACTAGAGAGTAAGATTATAGTTATCATATCAATGTCATGTCAGTCTCCAATGTAATTACCCCATCCACCTCGCTGCACACGTACGCAGAAGAGAGATGTGTGTATGCAACCTTGAAATACAGACTTAAAATAAAACGTAGAGTTCAAATGCATAAAAGCAACTGTTCAAAAAGTACAATAATGCTTACAGTTATGGGGGTGATGCTGCGCCACTTCTCGCTGCCCAGATGTTCACAGTGATGTAACGAGCAAAAGGGGGAGACTCTGGCCGCATTCAAACTCCACCCATAGTCAACGTCATGAGCATTGATCCAATCAGAGAGAGACGAAATGCATCCTCTTGTCAGTGATTGGACAAGCGAGACCTGAACCCCATGAGCGCCTGATGAGCTCAGCCCATGAAGGGCTTCCAGCTGCACCACATTTACGCAGAAATGATAAATAATGACATAATTGCAATTCACCAAATTAAAAGGAGTATTTACAAATAATCAAACATAATTCTTGAAACTAAAATATCAGCCATTTCCTAAACAAAATTAAAAAATAATCCTGGTACTTTTTTTTTATTTTATTGAAAAAAGCAGATTGACCCCATTTTATGTGGGTTTTTTTTTATTTATATTTAAATACCTTGAAACTATTTAGGTTGATAGTAAGTTTAATAATTTGACAGACCAGATTGTATGTTCAAAGATGTTTAACCTAAATACCTCCTGCTATTAGTTTACTGAATAAATATATTTTAAATATATTTAAATTGCTTTCCTTACGTGAAACTTTTATTTTTTAAGTGCCTAACGATTGAGAAATGATAAATGTCAAATTGTAATTTGTCAGTTTACAACAAAGATTATTTACAAATAATTTAAATATCAGCCTTTTCATTAACACACTAAAAAGCTTTATTTAGTCCACTAGCACATAAGTAGAAGAATTACCGAATGGGGTGGGATGAGCAAAACAAGTGAATAATTAAATGTAACTACCAATTGAAAAAAAAAAAAAAAAAAAAAAAACTTTTGACGTAAAAAAACAAATTATATACAAACCTATTATTGAATGCATTATTTATTTATTTAAAATCTATTCTGGTGCTTTTTAGTGAAAAACCAGCTTGACTCAATTAAATGTTTATAATTAAAAATATATCATTACAACATTTCTTGAGCAAAGTATGTTTAACCTCAATATTTATTCCAAAGCACTGCTTCAGTGGAGTTCCTTACGCCAAAACTTTTATTTTGAAGGCATGATTGTACAGTCCGGAAATGGAACTACAGTAAGTAAAAGTTTCGGACTCGAGTGTTGTTGCGCAACTACAGTCAGGTGCAGAGTTGTTTAGATACATTTTAAATAATTTCTAGCTGTGCAAAATGGGTCGCAAGGTTACACTAGCGACTTGCTGCTTGAATCAGTGGGCTCTGGATTTTGAAGGGAACATGTCAAGGATACTTAAAAGTAAGTCCCGACTCTTCATCTGCAATTTATCACCAGCAGTCCGTTACTAAAGTACTATTAAAGTTCTTATGATCTTAAAGTGACCTCGTCCTCATTTGCTTTTGTCTCCAAAACAGGTATTGAGATAGCCAAGCAGAAAGGAGCCAAGTACAGACTGGGACCAGAGCTAGAAATCTGGTATCGTTAATATTGTCTTCCACATATTTGTCGATTTTTAACGAATATGTGTTAACGAAATTTTATCACTGTTATTATCACAGTTGAGAATAACGACACACTGTATTGGCGTATGCTCATGAAGTATTGAATTCAAATTTTTATTTTTATGTGCAAGCTAAGTATTTAAAAAAAAAAAAAAAGTACACAATGAACTAATTAAATAATGAGTAAAATGATGATATGCTGTTCTTCGCTTCAGTGGCTACGGCTGTGCAGATCACTTCTACGAGTCAGACACACTGCTTCACTGTTTCCAGGTTCTGAAGTGTCTACTGGAATCTCCTTTGACCCACGATATCATCTGTGATGTGGGAATGTAGGTAAAACATCAGGGAAAAGTCATTTCTAAATATGTTTTATGATTTCTAATGCATTATACTCCATCCGCAGGCCTGTCATGCATCACAATGTCCGATATAACTGCAGAGTCATCTTCTTGAACAAGTATGATTTTATTACAGCACAGTAATATAAAGCATTTGCATTACTGCTGCTTTATGATTGTATCATTATGATGACACAATAATATGCATTCATACCTAATGTTTTGTATCCGACAGAAAGATCCTGTTAATCCGTCCTAAAATGCTCTTGGCTAATTACGGCAACAACAGGGAATTTCGATGGTTTTCACCTTGGAGCCGACCCAGGTATGCAAAGTATATTTCATGTTATATTCGTTAAATATGTTCCCGGCAAAATCAGCGATAAATCACAATGACATATTTGCAGACAAATTGAGGAGTACTTTCTACCCAGAATGATCCAAGATGTGACAGGGCAGGTAAAGTATGCTTCCTCCTCTCTTCAAAAATGAATCAACATGAAACTATAATTATTTAATATATGCATGCATAAAATATCATCTTTATTAGGAATGTATAGTAATGTCAGCTGTCCTCATTGGTAGACCACAGTGCCGTTTGGAGACGGGGTGCTGTCCACCAAGGACACCTGCGTAGGGAGTGAGATGTGTGCCGAGCTGTGGAACCCCAGGAGGTATTATTCTGCAAATAATAATATCATCAATACTACATGAAGGGCAAATGCACCGATATGAAAATTTAGGCCGATAGCGTTAACCGATAATTCTCAATATTTGAAAGCCGATATATTTAAATCCAAATTTTTATATACATTTTGAGAGCCTGATTACAAAAACAAAAGTCTTGCCTTTAAAAGCCCTGTCCCAAACACACAATTATAATGTTTTCATAATAATTTTATGTAACCTATATGACAGAATTAACACTATTTTCCTTTTTTAAAGTGATTTCAATCATATTTCAAGCTATTCAAATCCATCATGGCATCTGAAGCGTCTCCGCTGAAGGGAATAATCCATTATTTAACGACTTTAATATTTTGGCCAAATTTTCATATCGGGCCGATAACGATAACATTAATAGTTAGCATATTTCAGCCGACACCGATTTTGGTGGCCGATATATCGTGCAACCCTACAAATGAATATTATTCTTAATGAATTCTCACTAGGTTGTTCCTTAAATCCTTTCGTAATCTCTTGCTGAGAACATTTAGACATGTGTTTTATGATATGAAATAAAACAGTTTAGCTTCATAATTGCTTTAGAATGAGGAATTGAACTTTCTTTTACTTCTTTCTTTAGTCCACACGTTGACATGGGTTTAGATGGCATTGAGATTTTTACCAATTCCTCTGCAAGCTACCATGAGCTACGTAAGGCTGACCACAGGGTGAACTTGGTCAAATCTGCCACCATAAAGGTATATACTCAACTCAACTCAACTTTTATTTATAAAGCACTTTCAAAACCATTAAAATGGACCAAAGTGCTGTCCATAAGTAATAAATAACTCTAAAATACATAGAAACATAAAATTACATCAAGACATGACACCAAGAGAATCAAACAACAAATCACTCACAGTTCTCAGACCTAATCAAATGCCAAAAACTTGATAAAATAAATAAGTCTTTGAGTCCTTTTTAAAAAATATCCATGCTTGAGGAGGATTTTAAAGGTAATGGCAACAGAAAAAGCGCGATCTCCACTACGCCTCAAGCGAGACCGTGGGATGGTTAAAAGCATGTTCTGAGAGGAGCGTAGGTGACGTTGAGACTGATAAGGCATAAACATGTATATAGATTTATATATAAATATATTCATATGTGTAATGCATGTGACACTGAAGACTGGAGTAATGATGCAGACAAAATTCAGCTGTGCATCACAGGAATAAATAACTTTTTAAAATACATTACAACAGAAGCCAGTTCATTTAAATTGTAATAATATTTCACAGTATTACTGTATTTTTGATCAAATAAATGCGGTCTTGGTGAGAAAAAACATGTAATGTTTCCAAACTTTTGACCAGTAATGTGTGTGTGCAGGAAACCAACTAAATTTGGCCAATTAAAAGTGGCCTTTGGCCAAAGACAAATGTGACACTGAACTTATATTTATATATATATACAGTGTGAAACTCGAAAAATTAGAATATCGTGCAAAAGTTCATTTATTTCAGTAATTCAACTTAAAAGGTGAAACTAATATATTATATTATATAGACTCATTACATGCAAAGTGAGATATTTCAAGCCTTTATTTGTTATAATTTTGATGATTATGGCTTACAGCTTATGAAAACCCCAAATTCAAAATTAGAATATTGTGAAAAGGGTTTTCATAAGCTGTAAGCCGTAATCATCAAAATTATAACAAAATAAAGGCTTGAAATATCTCACTTTGCATGTAATGAGTCTATATAATATATTAGTTTCACCTTTTAAGTTGAATTACTGAAATAAATTAACTTTTGCACGATATTCAAAATTTTTCGAGTTTCAACTGTAATATTTCAGCAATTTTTTACTTTTAAAATGTTAATATTTTACTTTGTGACGCTCACATGTTCTGAATATGTTTCAGAGTGGAGGGATTTATCTGTTTGCCAATCAGAAGGGCTGTGATGGAGACCGTCTGTACTATGATGGCTGCGCTATGATTGCCATTAATGGAGATATTGTTGCCAGAGGAGCGCAGTTCTCACTCGAGGATGTAGTAAGTGGTTGAATATTGAAACTCACACAAGTGGCTTTGAGAAACATGCTAAACATTTCAGTTTGTGTAATCCGATGCGTTTCTGTTGACTTGAAGGAGGTTGTCACAGCCACTCTCGATCTGGAAGATGTGCGCAGCTATCGAGGAGAGAGATGTCACCCACACATGGTGAGAGGGACATTGAAAGGCATGAGATTTTATTTTTAAGTAACTTAAAGGGATAGTTCACTTTAAAATGAACATTCTGTCATCATATGCTCACCCTCAAGTTGTTTCAAACCTTTGTGAGTTTCTTTCTTCTGCTGAACACAAAGGAAGATATTTTGAAAAATGTCAGTAACAAAACAGTTACCAGGTCCCATTGTACCTTCCATAGTAGGGAAAAAAAAAAAATACCATGGAAGTCAATGGGACCTAGTAACTGTTTTGTTACTGACATTTTTCAAAATATCTTCCTTTGTTTTTCATTTTCATTTTCCACAGAATTTTAATTTTAAAGTGAACTATCCCTTTAATTAGCAATCACCATCGCACACCTGCAGTCAAAAAAACAAAACAAGGAACTCCAGCACACTATCAATACTTGCAAATGAGTATCAAAATTATTATATATACAGTGCTATGCTGTATATATAATATATATAATAAGTTGCCTAAAAAGAGGAATAAAAAATCATCTTTTGGAAATTGATCTTAATGCCTTAATAAAAATAAAAAAAGGAAAACTCCTACCTTTAAGGACACCATTTTTCTTTGTAAATGAATAATGTAACGTACATAAATAAATTCCTTAAAATCTTTAAAATGTTCTTACTTAAAATACAGGGTGCATAAGTCAGGACACCCCTATATTAAATCCCCATTGAGACCGGCAGATTTTTCTTTTTAATTAAAATATTCGCACATCATCACACACCCCTCACCATACCTAGAGATGGGTGATGATGTGCGAATATTTTAATCCCAGAGGCCAAGGGAACTTTATCAGGATCATAGTATCCTGGATCCATGAAATAACTGGCCTTTAAAAATACAAATCTGCCGGCCTCTATGGGAATTTAACATAGGGGTGTCCTGACTTATGATTTATTTTTAAGTAACTTACCTTGCTTCAAATATTTTTCTCACTGTACAGGAATATGAGCACAGACCGTATCAGAGGATGAAAACGGACTTCTGTCTGTCTGACTGTGATGACCGGTGTCTGCCCACACACCAGCCTGTGGACTGGATCTTCAACACCCCAGAAGAAGAGATCAGGTACCTTTTCACATGGAAAAATATGTATGTACAGTGGGGTGCAAAAGTCACGAGTAGAAAAATGAAGCCAAAATATTTTTGCAGATTACGTCATTTGGAGCCAGAGTCAAATATAAAGCCAAATATGAAAAAAAAAATGCAATAATAAACATATTTGTAGTGTACAATATTTCAAAAACAAAATAAAATAGCACCCAGAGGAAAAAAAAATTGGAACTCTATTATTGATTGGACGACTGCTTGGTTAATCCCCTTTAAATATTGTATTAATAATACAACTAAAGAAATACATTTAAAAACCCTGTTAAATATTTAATTTCAAGATGCTCTGATATTGATGATTTATGATACTTTTATAAAAAGTGGTAAGCCGGTGTTGACCAATTTGTTTCTTGAATGCAAAATGATCCAAAGTTTCTGGAAGGAATTGGCCGAATTTATCTTTAATTTAGTAAAGATTAAATGCTATTTTACATTAAAGGATATTATTGTGTATTATGAGAACAATGTTAACAAAGGTCTTGAATACATTGTTAATTTATTTATACTGCTGGCAAAATTTTATATACATAACATATGTAAATTCATCCCCAATCTTTAAAACGTTTAGAGTAGAATTTGATTGCTTTATGTCTTCACTGAAAATTGGTAAAAAAAATAAAAAAATAAGTCATTAACCTGTTTAAAATATTTTGATATAATTTTTGGATCCCCTGTTACCATTTAATGCCACACTTTGTTTTGTAATATTGTATGCTATGCTATTGTTTGATACCCTGTTCTGTCTTTAATAATAAAAAATAAAAAAAGCAAAATATGAAGGTCCCGCCCACACTCCCACAAGCACAGCTGTCAATCATGATGTTACACCCTGTTTTTATAGCATCTATTCTTCTTGGAAAAAACAAACACTTGAACATACGTGTGTGTGAAAAGAACTACATGACAGAAACCATCTTTGGGAAAAGTGTAATTCGATTTGTTTTGAGTGTTTCTCACCACATTTGATTACATGAAGAGGATGAGGAGGTCGCTTTATGACCTATACTGCAGCCAGCCACCAGGAGGCGATCGAAATGTTTTGGCTTCACTTTTTCAGTATGTTTTTTAGCACACTTTGTAGAAACAGATATGTGAGCTTCTCTCTAGTGGAGCGGTACATTAATACACCATCAAAGTGAACAAAACGAGTCCTGTAAACCCAATTTAAAGAGCTTAAAGAGCAGCCAGTTCACCCAGAATGTGGTTTAAATTAAATAACACGCCAAATTAGGTGTTCTGGTCCAGTGAGACTATTTTTACTATAGAGGTTTAGGAGTACCTTGTGACTGTTTTTATCAAATCTGTTTAGAAATGTAAGATATCTCACTAGAGAAGTGTAAAACCCAAATATTAATCTATTTAAAACACTATACAGTAAACCAGAGGGGAACATATATGTACTTTTTGGTGTTATAAATTGGCGCAGCATTTATTAAATCAATTATTACATTATTAAATATATATTTTGGGTGTTATTTCAGCCTTGGTCCTGCCTGTTGGTTATGGGACTACTTAAGGAGGAGTGGACAGGTATGTTTTTTTTATTCTATAATGCATGTTCATTTGATTTGTTTATGTGATTTACTCTTTGTACTTGTTTTGATACGATCTTCTTAGCTAGTATTTTTGTTAGCATGTTTATGCTTTTGGCTGTGAATGTGAAGATATGTTTAGCTAATGTGGTTTGTGTGGTTTTGCTGTTTTCAGGCTGGCTTCCTTCTTCCTCTTAGTGGTGGTGTGGACAGTTCATCTTCTGCCTGTATTGTGTACTCCATGTGTGTGCAGATCTGCCAAGCCGTCAAAGATGGCAGTAAGTCCAAAACACACACACAATAGCTCTTCAAAACATGAGAACGGGTAATCTAGAGGCTTAAACGTGTGCACCGTTGGCCTCAGATTCTCAGGTTCAGGACGATGTGCAGCGTGTGGTCAACGACTCGTCCTACAGGCCCGAGGTCCCGCGTGAGCTGTGTGGACGCCTCTTTACCACGTGCTACATGGCTAGTGAAAACTCTTCTGAGGACACACGCAACCGAGCCAAAGATCTCGCTGCTCAGATCGGCAGGTCAGTGAAGGACGTGGCAAACATTTGATTGATGCATATGACAAAATGAAATTAGAATATCGTGCAAAAGTTCATTTATTTCAGTAATTCAACTTAAAAGATGAAACTAATATTATATAGACTCATTACATGCAAAGTGAAATATTTCAAGCCTTTATTTGTTATAATTTTGATGATTATGGCTTACAGCTTATAAAATCGCCAAATTAAAAATTAGAATATTGTGAACAGGTTTTCATTGCTGTAAGCCATAATCATCAAAATTGTTACAAATAATGTATATAGAGACACTGCCAGTCAAAAGTTTGGAATAGTTGCGATTTTTTATTGTTTTTTAAAAAGGAAGTCTCTTCTATGGAAGCTTGTTTCCGGCACAGAATAAAACATTTTAAAAAGATATTTAGTTATAAACTCGCAATTCTGAGGGAAAAAGTCAGTCTTTTTTTCCTTAGAATTGGACTTTATAACATGCAATTCTGATCTCGCAATTCTGATCTTTTCTCCAGTCCAATTCTAAGGAAAAATATTTGTTTTCCTCAGAATTGCGAGTTTATATCTCACAATTCTGACTTCATAGCACGCAATTGCGACTTAATATCATGCAATTCTGAGATAAAAAGTCAGAACTGCGAGATTTAAACTCGCAAATGTGAGAAAAAAAAAGTATGAATTGTGAGATTAAAGTCGCAATTACCTTTTTTATTTGTTTTATTCTGTGGTGGAAACAAGCTCCCATACTCTTATGCACACCAAGGATGCATTTATTTGAGATACTACCTGTATATATCTCTTCTTAAGTATGCAATTTAATAGTAGTAATTTAAAAATGTATTATTGTGCAATAAAGATCTGTTCTCTTCTCAGCAATCACCTAAATATCAACATTGACATGGCAGTGAAAGGCATGCTGGGAATCTTCTCCGTGGTCACAGGGAAGTGGCCCCAGTTCCGAGCTAATGGAGGAAGTGCCCGAGAGAACCTGGCTCTACAGAACGTCCAGGTACAGCACTCGTCAGTCGTCATAAATGCATGATTCCTTTTATTAGAGACTTGTTGCCTATTTCTGAACCGCATATATGATGTATCTCAGCAAAAATGGTTTGGTTTACCGCCATTAAAGTAGAGCTGCACGATTTTTGCACGATTTTCTGCAGGTTTTTGTTTAAAATAGAGATCAAGATTCTCACACAATTAACAAAATAGCATGCAATTAACTAGAGGTTCTAACAAGATACAAATTGCTGCAATCTATTTAAACAGCATATATACATATATACAGTGTTGGGGGGAAATTACTTTTAAAAGTAATGCTTTACAATGGCGTTATTGCCTAAAAAAGTAACTAATTGCATTACTTACAGTAGTTACTTTTTATGGAAAGTAATGCGTTATATTACTTTTGCGTTACTTTTTCTCTCCTGGGCTGGGTTTGCTTATTTTGTTTTTTAATAAAAACAACAACAACAACAAAAAAGTTATATTTTTGCCAAAATGTAAAGGCCCTTTCACACCAAAAGTGAAATGAATAAGCTTCAGGCTGAAAGAAATGCAAATTCATACCTGTACAAAAAAAAACTTTCAGCTGTTCTGCTATTCTGGATTAAAGAAGAATACGATGCAGTTGAAGTTCAACATGCTTTAGCAATAAAACAATTAAAAAAGAGAAAGAATGTGGTTTATCTAAAGTCATTTTTGCTTATTAGTATGGTGGAAGTGGATCATCAAAGTTCACCAGCAAAGAGATTGGTTTATAAAGTAAGATAAAATAGTATACATAAAGTATATTTGTGTAATTTAATATACCGTATTTAATTATTGCAGGTTTGCATTTTACTGTTTATCAATTTTGAATAATTTTTTTTGCAAGTGATATGAGTACATGCCTGCTCACATTATAACAGAACATTTAGTCCTAGTCACACACACTTCACACGTCTGTTAATATCTGTGATTTTGTCAAAGATTTAATAAACATAGCCGAATCATTGTCATTTAGGAATAAGGTCACATGGGTGTTTGAATCGAGATCACAGTCTTTTAATGATTAATTGTGCAGCTCTACATTAAAGTCTCAGAAATAACCAAAAGCATACTAATAAATGGAAAGCAGCAATGAATGTGCAATGCTTAGAGTGTTGCATTTAGTTGCTGGTGGCCATTTTGAAATAAAATAGATGGTGATAGTTTGTGTTATGTGGCTCTTTTTTTTATATGACCCATGGCATCACAAAAGCGCGGGCTTGAGAAAGCAGTTTCTATGAAAGTGATACTTTTGCTGACTTTTTCAATATGCCGTTTGCTTGCATCGCAACACAACCACCACAATTTTCACAAAAAAATATTGCAGTTAGTCACCCCAAGAAAGCGTCAAATGACCTACACATTTGCTGAGTTTCACTATTTCAAAGCACAAGTAACACAGTAACATCATTTTGCCGGTTTAACACATTCACACATATCTGATGCGTCACAGCTTTGAAAGATGAAAAGGTTTGCAAATAAATGAATAGCCCTTTTGACTGATGAAGACCCTAGTCATATCAGTGGCCTAGAAAATTATAAACAAGAGAAACATTAACATTTCAGTTCAATTCCAATTTATTTAAATTGAAAAATTGATATACAAATTTTTATATAATTTATTGTATAAAAATACAATAAATGCTGTTATTGTTCCCTAACAGCATTACAGATGTATTGCCTTTAAAAAAAAACTGTGACCAAGACAATGCTGAGTAGATAAAACAAATAAATAAAATTGGATAAAACTAAGAAATAAATTAATCCCAAAATTATATATGCATATTTTTTTTTTTCTTACTGTCAAAAACTAGGCCCATCAAAAGAATCAAATACCGGTAATCATGATTAGTGTCATGATTTCTAACTTGTCGTTAGAAAGCTAAATTAAATGGTAACAATATAAAATTTGTCAAATTTATTAATAATTATTGCATTGATATTAATAATAGTAATGCATTTTATTTATAGGCGCCTTTCTCAACACTCACTTAAATGAATTAATCATTTAATAACTTAACATAGTTTGACAGCCTCACAAAAATGACAGCAATTTTGAAAACCCCCAGTAAGGGTAATTGACAATCATTGCTTTTCTAAAATATTTTTGCAAAAATGCATCCATGGCTAATGCTTTAGTAGGTATCAAAATCTCTCCGGTCAGCAAAGCATTAAACGTTTAAACGTCGGCATTAAACATAAGTTGCAATAGTCTTTTCTTTTCTATTGTGACGTATATCTGAGTGAAACGGCTTCTCGAACAAGAACAAATGTAGGGCGGGGCTTGATTATATCCACTGGGAATTGATTGGATGATTGGATGGTTGTGGTTTGCTATTGGTGGATCTCCTGTGAGTGACAGGTTATAGCCCCGCCCTCGTCATCAGAGAAGAGATGAGCTGCAAGAGGGAGTGGAAGTTATTTTGATTAAAGATAGTATAGTAAATACTGCATTATTACATAAAAAGCAAGTATTGTGACTTCAAATGATCCATTGATTATGAAATATTGTATGATTTATGCAATAGATTAGGAATTTTATATCTTTCAGAGCTATTTCACATTGCATATTGTTTTGAACCTGAAAGTAAGCTGTGTGTGTGTGTCCGTGTGTGTGTGTGTGTCCGTGTGTCCGTGTGTGTGTGTGTCCGTGTGTGTGTGTGTGTGTCCGTGTGTGTGTGTCCGTGTGTGTGTGTCCGTGTGTGTGTGTCTGTGTGTGTGTGTCTGTGTGTGTGTGTGTGTGTGTGTCCGTGTGTGTGTGTGTGTGTCCGTGTGTGTGTGTGTGTGTCCGTGTGTGTGTGTGTGTGTCCGTGTGTGTGTGTGTGTCCGTGTGTGTGTGTCCGTGTGTGTGTGTGTCCGTGTGTGTGTGTGTCCGTGTGTGTGTGTGTCCGTGTGTGTGTGTGTGTCCGTGTGTGTCCGTGTGTGTGTGTGTCCGTGTGTGTGTCCGTGTGTCCTCCACTACAGGCTCGTGTCAGGATGATTTTGGCCTACCTCTTTGCCCAGCTCTGCCTGTGGGCTCAGGGAAAACCCGGTGGTCTCTTAGTTCTTGGTTCAGCAAACGTGGATGAGAGGTGTGATTTCTTTTCTTTTTTTTTCCTCTCTCAGCATCCCAATTTCAATAATAATGGAGATCACTTTAAAGGAAGTATTCTCTCTCTGACTTCTCAGTTTGACTGGATACTTCACAAAGTACGACTGCTCCAGCGCTGATATCAATCCAATTGGAGGTGTTAGTAAGATGGACCTGAAGTGCTTCCTGCAGTACTGTGTAAAACGCTTCCAGCTCACTGCCCTCATAAGGTGTGTAATCTTTCCTTTTGTCCCACATTTGCTGATCAGATCACTCATGAATTTAGTTATTAATTTATGGTTTTGGCCTGGCTGATGACAAAATGGATGAAAAATACATATATATATATTCAGCCATGAAACTCTATATGGCGCAGCTCCTTAACATGCAATCTGGAAGCAATCACATTAAAGGAACACTCCACTTTTTTTGGAAATAGGCTCATTTTCCAGCTCTCCTAAAGTTAAATAGTTTTACCGTTTTCAAATCCATCTAGCCGATCTCCGGGTCTGGCGGTAGCACTTTTAGCATAGCTTAGCATAGATCATTGAATCTGATTAGACCGTTAGCATCTCTCTAAAAAAAAATGACCAAAGAGTTTCGATATTTTTCCTATTTAAAACTTGACTCTTCTGTAGTTACATCGTGTACTAAGACCGACAAACAAAATGAAAAGTTGCGATTTTCTAGGCCAATATGACTAGGAACTATACTCTCATTCCTGCGTAATAATCAAGGAACTGCTGCTGTACCATGGGTTGTACCTTATCAAATCGCAACTTATAATTTTCTGTCGGTCTTAGTACACAATGTAACTACAAGAGAAGAGTCAAGTTTTAAATAGGAAAAATATTGAAACTCTTTGGTCATTTTTTTGAGATAGATGCTAACGGTCTAATCAGATTCAATGATCTATGCTAAGCTATGCTAAAAGTGCTACCGCTAGACCCGGAGATCGGCTGAATGGATTAGAAAACGGTAAAACTGTTTAACTCTTGAGCCTATTTCCAAAAAAGTGGAGTGTTCCTTTAATGCACGGCACAAGATGATTGGTCTCTTCTGATCCTGCAGCCAATGAGATTGCAGCAGCATATCTTACATGCTCTCTCAGCAGTGTGTCTGTGTAACTATTAGCAGTAGCAAGTACATACTTGTTCTGAATCAGCAGCAGTGTAGCAAATTTAGTCCGCCAAGACCAAATACATTAACATTGTCATATTCAATAACATTAAAAAAAATATATATATATTTATATATATATTCTGGAGATTTTATGTTTCACAAGTATATATGAGCTTATAGTCAAGTCAAGTCACATTTATTTATTTAACACTTTTTACAAAACAGATTATTTCAAAGCAGCTTTACAGAGATAACAGGAAAATAATGCAAAAAAGTTTGTTTCCGGAAGAAAATAGCATCACAGTCCAGCTAAAGTAAGCTCAGTGATGTTTCACTTTTTCATTTTCATTTAGTTTTTCCCCAACTAAGCAAGCCAAGCCAATGGCACCAAAGCTGGAGAAAGGCGGCAGTATAGCACAGTAGAAGCAGCTGAACGTCAGGTTGTAGCACTTTGAGAGTCAGAAACAGCAGCATGATCACATGTCATCTTCTGTGCAGTATTTTAGATGCTCCACCAACTGCAGAGCTTGAGCCACTGACCGATGGCAAGGTGGTCCAGACCGATGAGGTAAACATCGCCAACCTCATTCACTAATACATTTGTAAATATTTTACAAATAGTAAAACAAATATATAAAGATTCCCAATATGTTTGTGGCAAGGTTTACACACCAGACCCATGATATTCTGGATGGCGCAAATGTGCTTTGTGTTACATGCATGAATTAAATTAAGAGTGTTGTCTTTGAGATGGCTTTTATGTGTGTTTATGCTTATATGGCTTCTGCAAGTAATTTTTTTAGTGGCTTTCAAAATCTGGTTGAGACAGAATAATTTTTGGCAAAGTGGTACGGACATGCCCCACCTGCAAATGACGACTATGTATATTGATGAAATAGCAATTCAAAATATTTTGCTTGATAAGTAACTTTTAATCAGTTTTACTTCAATGAAAACCAAAATATGACTGATATTAAGATGTTTCGGTAATATTTTCCAAATTAAATGATCACATACAAACTAAATCTTTCAGTTTAAGGTCAAATAAAAATGTATTTATGCATTAATTATACTATAAATACATTATATAATATCCTTGTGAAGAAATAAAATAAATTATGCAGATTTGCTAAATCTCTGATATTTATGCTTACATGCACTAATTGTCATCAATCCGAACAAATTCAAAAAGTTTTGTTTATATGAACCCTGACCTTTGCAGTTCATTCACATTTTTGTTTGCATGTGCATTTATGTATTTCGTACAAAACTTCAGTGCATTACCATTACCAAAACCATTAGCATAATAGTCATTTTAACCTTAATAACATGCCTAAAAGTAAAGCTGACAAATGTGTCAGAAGACTTTATTATTTATCCTCCACTGACCAGTTCGTAAGACGTAAATAAACTAGAGCTTTGAAACGATTAATCGCATCCAAAATAAAAGTTTGTGTTTACATGATATATGTGTGTGTACTGTGTATAATTATTTTGTATATATAAATACACACACATGCATGTATATATTTTAAAAAATATGTTATTTATACATAAAATATTATCTATAATATAATTATCTATATATAATATAAATGATCTAAATATATATATGCAGTATATAAATGGAAATATTTCTTAAATATATACATGCATGTGTGTGTATTTATACATACAAAATAATTATACACAGTACACACACATATATTATGTAAACTCAAACTTTTATTTTGGATGCGATTAATAGTTTCACAGCTCTAAAATCAACATATGCAAGTTTGTAAGAAGTAAAATGTATGTAAACAGAGATTTTATTATATCATATATAATGACCACCATATATCATAGATCATATATAATTATATCATATAGCCTCTCTATATATACATTGATCATATATAAAAAGGCTCTGATAAGCATGCATCACGGCAAAGGTATTTTTGTATCCAATTTAGAAGATAGTTGTATTCAAGCATGCTTAGTTTTTTTCCTATTGATTTGGTTATTCCAGGTTCTGTATGGCACTCCTTTTAATCCAATTAAAATTTCTTTTGGATCAATTGAGGTGTTTTCAATCCGATTACTAACAGACTATTTGCATGTAAATAGCTATGTTTTAAAAATCTATGTAGGCATTTTGTTCTCTTGTCCTTATTTCTAATAGAGCATGTTTGATCTGCTGCAAACCCCTTATGTACTTTTTCCATCACTGTGTGCATGCAGACAGATTGTTTTACAGCACTGAGACCTTACTCATGTGATTCTGTGTCCCTCTCCCACAGGCCGACATGGGAATGACCTACTCAGAGCTGTCCGTGATTGGCCGACTCAGAAAGATCTCCAAGTGTGGCCCGTACAGCATGTTTTGCAAGCTCATTCACTCTTGGAAAGAGACCTTCTCTCCCTCACAGGTCAAACATGCCCTAAACATCACTGTACTCAGAATAAAAATACTTTTAAAAGCAGTAAATACTAATGTTTTATCAATGCTATTTTAGGGGTAGTGCTTTAGTAGGGTAATTAAAGGGTTAGTTCGCCCAAAGATGAAAATTGTGTCATTAATTACTCACCCTCATGTCGTTCCAAACCCGTAAAACTTTCGTTTATCGAACACAAATTATATATTTTTGATGAAATCTGAGAGATTTCTGTCCCTCCATTGACAGTCTATGCAACTACCACTTTCAAGCCCCTGAAATGTAGTAAAGACATTATAAAAGTAATCCATGTGACTCCAGTGGTTTAACCTCAATTTTATGAAGTGACTCGAGTGCTATGTTTGTGCAAAAAAAAAAAAAAAACTACCGTATTTTCCGGACTTCCGGAGTATAAGTCGCATCAGTCAAAAAATGCGTCATGAAGAGGAAAAAAAACATATATAAGTCGCACTGGACTATAAGACACATTTGTTTAGAAATTTATTTCACAAAATCCAAGACCAAGAACAAACATTTAATCTGGAAAGGCAAGTTATTCAGCTACACAACAGCACACAGAACAACAGGCTGAATGGGTGTCCGGTGTGTTAGCGTAACACATTAACAGTTATTCAGCTGCACAATAGCATAAAGAACATATACCTGAGGCTGAATAGGCTAAATTAATATAAGCCAGCGAGTCCAACAAGTTACCGGTAAGCAAGTTAGGACCCCCTCGAAAACAAGATGGTGGATCTCAAGGAGTTTATCCTAATAAATATATTTGAATATAAGTTCACCAAGCTCCCGATCTCATTCCTCATCACTGAATCCATTGAGTTCTTCCTCGGTGTCGCTTCTGAACTAGAGCGCCCTCTCGCGGCTGTAGACGGTAATGTTTTCTCTTGGTTCATCTCAGTCACAGTCAGTATGAATTAATTTTGATATAAAAGTCGCACCTGACTATAAGTCGCAGGACCAGCCAAACTATGAAAAAAAGTGTGACTTTTTCATAATACAGTCAGGAAAATATGGTACATAATTTACCACTTTATTTACAAAATATTAATCTCCAACACGTATTCACATAACAACGTTCGCTCTCATGATAATATTTAGTAAATTAGGTTTAAATTATGTTTTTTTGCACTCGAGTCGCTTCATAAAATTGAAGTGAAATACTACCTTTCTGGGGCTTGAAAGTGGTAGTTGCGTAGACTGTCAATGGAGGGACAGAAATATCATCAAAAAGCTGAATGAAAGTCTTACGGGATTGGAACGACATGATGGTGAGTAAACAATGACAGAATTTTCATTTTGTGGTGAACTAACCCTTCAAATTGCCTAACTATCTGCTTTGTGTTGAATAGCAGTTTTTGTTTTTTTGCAGGTGGCTACTAAAGTGAAACATTTCTTTAGGATGTACTCAATCAACAGACATAAGATGACAACAGTAACTCCCTCTTATCATGCTGAAAACTACAGTCCCGATGACAACCGCTTTGACCTCCGCCCTTTCCTCTACAACACACACTGGGCCTGGCAGTTCCGCTGCATCGACAGTGAGGTCAGTGTGATCGCAGTGGGCTCTAGTATAGATGTGTTTCTGGTTATATAATCCACTCTTTATTATGTTGTATAGGTGGCTGTGATGGAGTGATATGGAGGGCACAAGTACCAACTTTTATCAGAATCCATTGATCCTCGGTCCAAAGATTCATCTCGGCCACTGATGTGATCAGCAGTTGTTCTCTACACACACTCAGTCTCCTGTAGCGAGTCTCTGTTCCAATAATTATTTATATACTATATGATACATTACATATGAAGACATTCATATGGTTATATCACACTTTATTGGCATCCATGGTTCAATAAAGAATGTTTAACATCCATGGAGCACATAAGGTTTGTTATAGTGGAAAACGGTTTATTAAAATGTTCTTCACACTAAGAAATTATGGTTCTTTGGGGAACCTAAAAGGTCCTTTTCTACGAAACCCCACTTTGAGATCCAAAAGTGAGAAGTGAGAAGGGGAAATAATCTTAGTGCCAGATATCCTGTATCTTTCAGGCATTGCCTCATTGGGATTCAAAGCAAATGACTAGACTAAATGAGAACGCATGCGTGCCAATGCAATAACAATGATTACTGGGTCATTCCTGTTGTGCAGTACCTCATGCTTGTGGTGTAATATTAGAAGTATTTCTATAAAAAGGTATTGCAGACTTCTAGAAATACAGGTGAAACTCGAAAAATTTGAATATGGTGCAAAAGTTAATTTATTTCAGTAATTCAACTTAAAAGGTGAAACTAATATATTATATAGACTCATTACATGCAAAGTGAGATATTTCAAGCCTTTATTTGTTATAATTTTGATGATTATGGCTTATACAGCTTATGAAAACCTTTTCACAATATTCTAATTTTGGGTTTTCATAAGCTGTAAGCCATAATCATCAAAATGATAACAAATAAAGGCTTGAAATATCTCACTTAGTTTGTATGTAATGAGTCTATATAATATATTAGTTTCACCTTTTAAGTTAAATTACTGAAATAAATGAACTTTTGCACGATATTCTAATTTTTCGAGTTTCACTGTATACTGTGGTAAAGCTCAGGCACTTAAGCGCAGTAAATTGTAGCTAGATTATCTGAAAAGTCACAAGTAGTGATAGTTACAGAAAGTCTTCATTTACTCACCCTCATGTCGTTCCAAACTTATATGACGTTCATTCTTTTGTGGAACACAAAATAAGACCGTTTTGCTTACCATTGGCTTCCATTGTATGACAAAACACAGACGTTTCTCAAAATATCTTCTCTGTTCCACAGAAGAACATTTTTGGGTGAACTATTATTTTAACCTGAAGGTAATTTTTGAAACGTTGAACAAACAATAAATAAATGTTGACATCTGAAAAACAGAATGGAATGTTTTAAAGTGAGACAACAAATACATTAAATCATTGTTTGCTAATGCTACTATGCTTAATGCTATGTCTGTGTTATTGCAAACCCACTGGTTTTCCCAGCAAAAATTATGTCACTTCCTGGAGAATGATGTTTGAAGTGGCTTTATCTTTAGATATTACAAAAGATTAATAAGATGGAAAGTGATATGGAGGACAAAAAGGCCATATTGATTACCAATCAAAACAATATCCCCTAGAAAACATCCTTTAAAGAATACATATTTCATATTTTATTCAACATTTTAAAACATACGGTATGCAAACGCGTATTTGAAAGAGATTTTCTGTTAAGGCAGAATACACGAGGCGGATGTGGATGAATTTGGGGTTTGAGAAGAATTGACTTCCTCTTTGTATGTGTGAAACGGTCTGAACTTCAGACACACACACACCCATTAGTGCAGGTATCATTCATACACCCGCAGTGGTGCTGCTCGTTCACCCACACACACACTCACAGTGGTGCTGCACATTTACCCACAAACACACACACGCAGTGGTGCTGCTCGTTCACCCACCCACACACACACACACACACACGTAGTGGTGCTGCTAATACACACACACTGTGCATTGCTTGTGGTGGAAACTCGTTTATTCAGAGTATCAGAGTTATTCATCAGAGTAATGTTTCAGTCTGTTATACTGAATTGTTTCTGTCTTTGTTGGTGAGTTTCCATTTGCTTCCATTTTCCAGATGTTGTCATCATGGTTTTCCAGGCTCTTCTCCTGAAATTTGGTTTATAAATTCAGATAGGCTATAACAATTCCATTGTAAATGTAAAAGTCATCCATTTTATTATGTACTTAACATATAAAGCTCAAAATACTATTAAGTCACCACTAATTATTTTTTCTTTTCCTGAATGTGATGTTATTTCCTGTTCAAACAGCATGCAAATAAGTAAATTTGCATGTAAACTGACGAATGTTGTTTACTTTGAGTGACGTATTACGGTGGCCGAGAGAGCTCAACGTGCTGCAACTGAATAAACTTTTAATAAAAACTTTTAATAAACTGAATAAAGCACATGCAAATAGAAAAAAAACACCAGCAAATTAAGAAAACATCTTCATCAGTTTCCCAACACACGTGTGCTCCAAATGCTCCAAACACAACCAAATACAGAAGCGCGATGCAAAAACATACTCCAAAAAGTTCACAATACAACCAAATATAGAAACACACTCCAAAAAGTTTACAACACAACCAAATATAGAAACACACTCCAAAAAGTTCACAACACAACCAAATATAGAAACACACTCCAAAAAGTTCACAACCAAATACAGAAACACACTCCAAAAAGTTCACAACACAACCAAATATAGAAACGCACTCCAAAAAGTTCACAACCAAATACAGAAACACACTCCAAAAAGTTCACAACACAACCACATACAGAAACACACTCCAACAAGTTCACAACACAACCAAATACAGAAACACACTCCAAAAAGTTCACAACACAACCACATACAGAAACACACTCCAACAAGTTCACAACACAACCACATACAGAAACACACTCCAACAAGTTCACAACACAACCAAACACAGAAACACACTCCAAAAAGTTCACAACACAACCACATACAGAAACACACTCCAACAAGTTCACAACACAACCAAATACAGAAACACACTCCAAAAAGTTCACAACACAACCAAATACAGAAACACACTCCAAAAAGTTCACAACACAACCAAATATAGAAACACACTCCAAAAAGTTCACAACCAAATACAGAAACACACTCCAAAAAGTTCACAACACAACCAAATACAGAAACACACTCCAAAAAGTTCACAACACAACCAAATACAGAAACGCACTCCAAAAAGTTCACAACCAAATACAGAAACACACTCCAAAAAGTTCACAACACAACCACATACAGAAACACACTCCAACAAGTTCACAACACAACCAAATACAGAAACACACTCCAAAAAGTTCACAACACAACCACATACAGAAACACACTCCAAAAAGTTCACAACACAACCAAATACAGAAACACACTCCAAAAAGTTCACAACACAACCAAATACAGAAACACACTCCAAAAAGTTCACAACACAACCAAATACAGAAACGCGCTGCAAATAACACAGACCACAACGGAAATGTTTCCTGGGGGACCAAATAAGTGACGAACCCGACTGGGGCGTGCTTCTAGAAAATAGTTGTTTCTATTTGCATGTGTTTTTTTTCTATTTCCAGCGTGTTGAGCTCTCTCGGCCACCGTACTTTTTGATTCAAAACCATAATAGTTACTTGCAGCCCTAAATGGTCTCTGATTGAATGGGGTAAAAAAAAAAATACAATTAACTGGCATAGAATCCTGCTGTACATAAAGCAAGATTGATTTTATATTGTCTCTATGTTGATTCAATGTTAAAAAAAGTGATTTCAATAGTGGAAAAGAATACTATGGAAGTCAATGGGGTACATCAACTGTACATGCCCGCGGGAAGTAGCTGATGACAGCTGTTTCACTACATTGGCATTTAAGATGACATGACATGTTTTTTAAGAACACCTTCTACCTTTTATAAAATTACTCTAAAGATGATTTCGTTTTGATATGTTGTCGAATATGGTTTTATAACTAAAAGAAATAGGCCTATCAAAAGGCAAAAGCCGATCCCGCATGGAGTAACGTGACACTGGTTGATGACCAGCATCTCAGAACTCATTTGACACTCATTTAATGCATGTTCTTGTTCACTCAGATGTCGGTGAAAAAATTAAGTAGATGTCTTGATTAAAGCATTCTTTGGCATTAGGAGAACGTGTTTTTCCATCCCACTCTGCTACTGTTCCATTGTTTTTCAGTGTGAACGCACTAGTCGTGTTTAACTGTTGCGCTATACATATTTAGAAGACGCTTATCCAAAAAAGGAACAAAGCAATTCGTCAAATGTCATTCATAATACGGATCAGACAATACTGTATGGTTACCGACATTCTTTTGTGTTCAGCAGAAGAAATAAACTCTTGCAGGGTTGAAACAACTTGAGGGTGAGTAATGATGACATCATTTTCATTTTTAAGTGAACTATTCCTTTAAGTTGAACAAATAGGGATTTTATGTCTATTTTTTGTATATTTGTCATTGTTGAAATCACACTATTTCAGTGTGTAAACCTGATTAAAAATGTATGTTAAATTTCAACATTGATTCAATGATAATTTGGTTGATGCATTAACATTTGACACACACACACACACACACACCTATCTTTGTGAAGACATTCATTGACACAATGCAATCTCTAGTTCCTAACCCTTACCCTACCCATCACAACTAAGCGCCTAACCCGAACCCTTGCCCAAAACCTAATTATAACCTTATCCTAAAACCAGGTCTTTTGACCCTCGGGCTTTTAAATGGCTCTCAGAAAGTGATGGACAAGCCAAAATGTCCTCACTTTACTTTGTTTGTCCTCACTCCACTAGCAGGTCTAAAACTTAAACCAGGCCTCACAAAGATAGTTGTGCAAGTACACACACACACACACACACATACATTATTAGATACAAACATTTGGCTTATTGTACAATATATTGAAACCGTTCCTGCATTAAAACTGTTAGGTCTCCTGTAAATTCTCATGCTTGCTCAATCCCGTCTTTGCAGCTCATCATGTTATGACGCAAATAAACTCAAAGGACAAGCTGCTACTCTCACATTTCCCTAGAGTTCACCGAGGCTAAAGACGAGGAAACAAAAAACAGACATTTATTTAATCGACGCAGTACACCATTTAACCCAGTAGAGTAAAGTGCTCTTTGCATCAGCGTTTGCCGAAATCTAATCAAAACAGCGATAATTTCACTGACACGTGCTTTTGGTGATGATTGATCAGAGTGAATGTTTGAACTGGTTCATTGTGAAGAATCATTCGAACCGATTCGCTAAAGTGAAACTCATTTAATGGTGGTGCTGTGTGAACCTCTGACACGAGCGAGCGAAGCTTTTATGTGAGAGAGTAGAGGATATGGGAGGAGTTGACGTTTCCAAAAAAACACACACTTCGAGCACAGTTGTCCTCCCTGACATGTTTTTACACCGACCGTGGGGATGAAACCAACTGCGTCTCCACTATGTTTATTGTCGAGACTGTCACCATATTTAACATGGGCAGAAGACTCGTTTAGGTTTGTCCTTCGTCACTACCGAAACATTTAACACCCTGTTTGGGATTTATTTGGGATACTTGGAGACTTGTAGCGATTGTCTAAATGGAAGAAGAACCGCTGCTTACGGGCAGCATTAACCGGAGCTCTGGAGATTATGGATCTCATGATAGTGATGAACATCAACATAAAGAATCATCAAGACGGCTGTCCTATTCAGTGACTGGTGATGATAGTGAGGAGCAGGGTATGTATTTATTCAGTTTATGACCTGAGACAAGTGTCCTGGACTACTGGCTGACTATAAAACATTTCCATAACTTTGTTCAGACGAATTTTCTGTCCAGGCTGGTGTCATATTCACCTCAACTTTGTGTTTTTGCTGTCAGACAAACACACCATTGTCTCCTTATTGACCGAGTCGCTCTTTCAGTCACTTTGACTTCAAATATGCTGTCATTGCGTTTTAGCATGTATCAAATTACAGAGATTATAGTGGCAACAGTTTAATTCTTAGTACTCTTAGTACCCTGGAGATGTTTTTATGTGTTGCAATATAAAACTCACACTTTATGTCAGGCTATCCTGAGTGTTAAGCTGATTGGTTATGTTGTAGTCTGTGGTTTCATATACACCCAGTACAAAGTCAAATTAAACTTTCAGTGGGCACTCAAGGTTTGGATTTGCTGGCTCATATCCTGTTGAGAAGCTCAGGTTTGGCAAGAGATTCCTGGATATCCTGTGACATTGGTGCTTTCAGGACCTGAAATCTGAGATAAACACTACATTCAGATTATATATTCAGAGTACAGGTACCGGACATAGGATGATCCAGTAAATTTCTCACCTGTGGCCAGTTGCATGAAATGCTTAGACTTAGTCTTAAAAGTTAGTCATCTAATTTTTTCTTCAAGACTGGTCATAACTTTTAACTTTTTTAAGTCAGTTAAATTAAACAGTAGATTGGTCTAATTAGTATCTGAAAATAAATAAATAAATAAGACTAGATACCCCTGGGCAAACTGTTAGTTCTTAAAGGTGTAGTAAGCAATTTCTGAGAAACGCTGTTGAAAGTGAGCGCCACAACACTTTTGTAGCCAATCAGCAGTAGGGGGCGTGTCCACTCATCATGGGGGAGGAGAGAGAGTGAGTTTGAAAAAGCATCCTTTTCTCTCCATTTTGGCCATCCGCCCACATTGAGATGACGTTTTTGTCAACAAAGACGGTGCTTTTTTGAAAACGCCGTTTTCGTGTTGTAGTCTGGACTGTAAAAACAGAGGTAATTGAAAACGATGACACGTTTAGTAGAGATGCACCGATTGATCGGCTGTTAACCGGAATTGGTCGATTTTCACGTGATCGGCCGGTCAGTCTGACATATGCTGATTTTATGCCGGTCAAATGCACTCAGGCGCCACATGATTAACATCGCGCAACATCAACAGCATCACACGTGCACACGGAACGCAGATATAGGAAACCTCATGAAATACGTCTGAATTACATTTCACACCGCAAGCGTAAGCGGTGAGTGAGCAGTGTAATTTTTTTTCTGCGTGCATGTTAATCAATGAGTGCATTCCCACCGCGAGCAGGAGCAGCGCGTGAGCGTCAAGCAGGAGCGTCGCGTGAGCAGCAGTGAAGCGGTGGTTTCGGCTCCGACTCTATTTTTGCTGCGCTGCTCACGCTCAATTAAAGTGAAAGCACACTTTTGATGGACAAAATAAATATGATTAACAACAAAGTCCATTGCTGTTTATTGGCATCTTCACCACAGTTTAATTTAGCTTTGCTTCAGCTATGATAAAGAGACATCCACTCTTGCTTGTGCATTTTGGGGGCGGAGCAGTGACGGGATTTGTGTTTTTGTTTGGGTTGATTTCAAATATCAACACCGTTTCTCGGAAATCACTGACTGCACCTTTAAGACACAGTTTTAACACACACTGGCTCTGTTTTTGGCAACTGGCCCACACATTTTGCTCTATGAGTGGTACAATGGAGGGCATATGGGATTGATGTTTTTGGAGCAATGATATCTTTCACTGGAGTTTTGTTTTGATAACAGAGCTTTCAATATTTTTACTTTGTTTAATATTACAGGATCTCCAATGCAAGACAATCTTATAAAAAAAAAGAAAAAAAGAAATTGTTTAAAAGTTAAGCACATGACTTTTTGTTTCTTTCTACGACACAGATGCATATTCAGACCTCTATATCCAGCAGGCAGTTGTATTTATTGAAGATGCAATTCAGGTGAATCATTTTCGGCTTTTATTTTTCCACATTTAGGCCTATGTTTTTATATATTGATTGATTGGTTGTCTGTCTAATTTCCTTGTGTGCTCTTATAACCACTGTCCACACTGTCACTGTTACACATGACTAACACTGTTACACTCTTTCCCCACAGTATCGATCCATCAATCACAGGGTTGATTCTGGGTCCTTACAGTTATATAGATGGTATTACTCCAGGATATGTCAGTGGTAAGCAAGCAGAAATCGTTTTTTTTTTAAACAACAATCTTTTAATAAAAATAATAATTCATTACATTTATATAGCGCTTTTCTCTGCACTCAAAGCACTTTTTTACATATGGAATATATAGTTACTTTTTTAGGGAGTAGCACAATATTATATTTAATAATATAATAGCCTAATATAATATATTTTGCCAACTATATACCATATATGCGTACAGCTGGTCTGACTGGTACTCCTAAACGTTGCCAAAATTAACCTATATCAGATTATATACAGTTTAAAATTATTATTATTTCCTCTGAAAAAAAATACAAAAAAATATGACTCATCTTGCATTTAATGCTGTTTAGAAGGAGAATGTCCCTCTCCCTAGTTTCATGTGTCACAGGATAGCAATAGCTACTGTACCAGCAGATCTTCCCCTTCTGTGGCATAACCTTATACCGAACTGTGTTAAAACTAATGCGTTACAATATTGTGCTACTCCCTAAAAAGCAACTATTTGCATTACTTAGCTACTTTTTTTGGAAAGTAATGTGTTATGTTACGTTTGCGTTACTCTTTCACAGTTGGGCTGGGGTTGCTTGTTTCTTTATAATGATGACATTTTTTATCTTTTTGGCAAATGTAAAGTCCCTTTCACACCAAAAGTGAAATGAATAAGCCTCAGGCAGGCTGAAGGACATATACATTCATGCCTGTATGGTAGTGGTCAATAAATGCTAGACTTGTGTTACTTATTGGAAAAAGTAACTCAGATGTTTTGTTGTAAATTTAAAAGTAATGTGTTACTTTACTCATTACTCTACAAAAGTAATCTGATTACTTAACCCAAGTTACTTTTAAGGTGTTACCCCCAACACTGAAAAAGCCCATACACTGGCTACTTAAAAAAAAAAAAAAATTATCCTTCAATATGCACTACTGTTCAAAAGTTTCTGGTCAATAATAGTACTATTTTAATAATTTTGAAAGTCTCTTGAGCTCACCAATAATATTGTGAAATATTACAATTCAAAATAACTCTATATATTAATATATATTAAAGTATATATTCAGCATCATTACTCCATAGTCTTTCTGAAATCATTATAATATGCTGATTTGCTGCTCAAGAAACATTTCTGATTATTGTTAATGTTGAAATCAGTACTCAATATTTTTGTGAAAACCAAGATACATTTATTTTGTACCGTGATACTTTATTTTGTAATACAATATTTTTGTATCAATGTAAAGTCTTTATTGGCCCTTTATTTAATCAATTTAATGTATCCATGCTGAATAGAACAATTGATTTCTTTTTCTTTTTTTTTACTAAATACAGTAAAATCACCTTTTAAAAGTAACTTGATGCTTCAAATAACGATTGTATCAATTACATTGTTACACCAGTAGGTGGCGGCAAGTGACTGTTAACAAACGTGTGATTGAATCATTCATTCAATAGGTTTGTTCGAAAACACTGATTCATCCAGTAATGAAACAAGTGAAGTCTTGTCACTTTATGAGTGACAAGACTTGAATGAGTCTTGAATGAGTGACAAGTGACATTGAATCATTCATTCCATTTTTTAAATAAGACATTCAAATTAATTAAATATTTAAAAATAAACCGCAGCAATTAAAATTTTGTCAGAACCTCTAGTAAATTACATGTTATATTGTTCAGTTGTCTATGCAGAATCCTGGGAAAATCGTGATCTCTAAAAAAAAAAAAAGGTGTGATTCTCAATTTATCCTGAATCGTACAGCTCTAGTACTTACAATTACATCATGTAACCATTACAGTTACTTCAGGTAAGTGGACCTTAAGGGTCAGAGTTGAGAACCCCTGCTGTTACTGCTTATTGTATGTGGTTATTTGAACATATTTCTATCTGTCAGCATCGGTTACACACATTTGTTATTCTCTCTCTCTCTCTCTCTCTCTCTCTCCTCTCTCTCTCTCTCTCTCTCTCTCTCTCTCTCTCTCTCTCTCTCTCTGTCTCTGT
>JARPMJ010002589.1:55000-113521 GCA_033366665.1 Phoxinus dragarum
GGATTGACTCGATCAGCAGTGGGCCGATTGTGATTTTGCCCTGTCATTCTGTCCCACAGAGTTTGAGAGTCAGGAGACTGATTCGCCCATTTTTCCTCTTGCAAAACTCTTCCCTTATGAAGAAAACTCTAAAATGTATCAAAAGGACTCTTCCAGAGATAGCAAGGTAATTTATGTTTATTTATGGTTTTCCCACAGGTCTTTTTTTATATTTGCAGACTTATTTTCACTTCTCAATTTGGATGCCGTCTCATTCTAATATTGCAATTTTAAAATAATGACCGTAAACATTGACCAAAAGTGTTCTCTCTTATGTTTCTCTCGTTCTCTTTCAGTGTTGTCCTGCTCCTGGCATTACACCTCTGCATATTCACCATGATTGGAATGCTGATATTTGCCAAATCAGATGTAATAAGTGCTCACAATATAATCTTTGCCAAATATCTCATCTCTTAAGATGCGTTTTGGTTGATCGGATCACAAGTAGACGAGGGAGACACATTCCCGTTTACACCTGGTGTTTTAATCCGTCTCTTTTGTCCACTTTTGACCACTTCTGTCCTGATTTCTTCGAGGGTCTATGGATGGGTAAATGTATGGGCTTTTTTAGATCTTTCGGTCGAATGGACAAAATAAGTTCTCGCAATTTGCATATTAATGCGCCCGGAGACGACAGAAAAACATACGGAGAGCATCAGCTTTAGTTTCTGCTCTGAAGCCACAAGACCAGCCGAACACTGTGAGTGTGTGTTAGACATCAGGAATGATGAGAGAACATTGTGTTCGGTACGTTTTTCATCTTCAAACCAAACTTGAGTCTTCAGCCGACAAAGTTTAAATCCCGTCTGGCTAGAGCTCTTCCCATAATGTTCCCGCATTAGATCAGTAGACGGAGAGAAGACGGTGTTTTGTGGCGGTTTGAACACATTCGACCACATGAGCGTTTACACTACGAAAGCAATCCGGTCGAATGTGTTTTCCACTACCAGAAGAGGTCAAAAGTGGACAAGCTCAAAACGCTTTAGACCCCGTTTACACCTGTATTTAGCGTCGTCCACTTGTGATCCGATCGATCAAAACGCATCTTAACACCAAGTGTAAACAGAGCCTAGAATACTTGTGGAGGAGAGGTGTGCTATTACTTATTTTAGCGATTAGACCAGGCGTGTCAAACTCAGTTCTTGGAGGGCCACTGTCCTGCAGAGTTTAGCTCCAACCCCAATTAAACACACCTAAACCAGTTAATCAAGGTCTTCAGGATTACTGGAAACAGGAGCGGAGTTTGACATGTGGATGAAACTGAAGATTTTCACTGGCCAGAGAGTAAAATGGGCAAAACAGTTCTATAGACTTATTTGCATTGAAAGTCACATCTAGAGTCCAGAGTGTAGAAGCTTGTGTGTGGGCTCGTTTGACACGGGCCAGTAAAGCAGCCACGTTGCAGCCATGCAGATCACCCTAGTGATAATGACTAAACCACATATATAACTGAACCTCACAGCTCAGCAACCACACAGCACTCGTCTGAACACACTGGCAGCGAGAACCACTTCCATTTCCTTCAGTAAAAGTTAAACATTTACTACATGCACTATCTGGAGTTATTTCATCTGGCGGTTAAAAGGGGGAAATCACATCGAACAACCTTTATATTTTGAATAATTTAGCCGACGCATGTATTTAAATGAGCTTACAAATAATACAATTGTCCAGATGACTTATTCTGTGTGTTTCTGTAGGACCCTAAGAAGAATGGAGAATGGGAAACATACTTTAAAAACCTGCCAAAAGCCCTGTCTTCTCTACTAGTGCTGCTCACCACTGCCAATAACCCTGACGGTACGTCTTTACGTGACTGTGAATGTTGCTGAAGTCTCTCAGGAGGTGCGACTCTCTGAATGACTCAGTAAAGTTTTAGATGTTCAGTGACACAGATGACATTTTGGCACTGCTGTGTCGAATTCTCCGTCACTTCTGGCTCATTGCAGTAGAAGCTGTGAGTCATTGGCTTTGACCACATGACATGATGTCTTGTGACTTCTCACAACGTTCTGTTAAACTTTCACAGGTATCTGTGTGTTTTAAATGTGAAACCGCACCAATGTCCTTCAACCTTCTCTTGTAATGTTTGTAATCCCAACATGTCTTTCTCTCAACAGTCATGATTCCAGCGTACTCTCTGAACCGTGGATATTCGATATTTTTTATACTCTTTAGTGTGTTTGGTAAGTTTTATGGCACTCTGTAAATGTAGAGTGCAGTAAATTATACACACATTTATAACTCTCCACCTGCATTAAACATTGACATTTTTGTATTGCTTTTGCCAGGAACGTATTTGTTGATGAATCTAATGACGGCTATTATTTATAACCAGTTCAGGGATATTTACTGGTGAGTGACGTCATCTTACATTTAGGAATTTGTGGCTTGTTTGTTAAAGGAATAGTTCGGCATTCAAAATTCTGTCATTATTTCCAAACCCAAATTACTTTTTTCTTCCATGGAGCACAGAATATATTTTGAATGTAATTTCCAAGCTCCTTTTTTTCCATACAACAAAAGTAGCTATGTTTCCATCCACATATTTTAATGTGAATTTTGGGATATCACATACAAAATCTGGATGGAAATGCCAAGATGTGCATACATTCTAAAAATGTGCATAAAAAAACGATAAGAAGACACACACATAAAATATGATGGAGAGACATCTACTGAATATATCCCTTGATGCAAAAAAAAAAAAAAAAAAAAGTCATGTGACTTTGCCTCAACAGAGTATGTGGTTGGACAACTGGACTAACCAGTGGGCCAATCACATTGCACAGCATCTCAAATGTTGGTTTGGTCATTTTGAAATGCCTGAGCCACATACAGGTGAAACTCGAAAAATTAGAATATCGTGCAAAAGTTAATTTATTTCAGTAATTCAACTTAAAAGGTGAAACTAATACATTAAATAGACTTATTTCATGCAAAGTGAGATATTTCAAGCCTTTATTTGTTATCATTTTGATGATTATGGCTTACAGCTTATGAAAACTTTTCACAATATTCTAATTTTGAATTTTGGGTTTTCATAAGCTGTAAGCCATAATCATCAAAATTATCAAAATCACTTTGCATGTAATGAGTCTATATAATATATAAATTTCACCTTTTAAGTTGAATTACTAAAATAAATGAACTTTTGCACGATATTCACATTTTTCAAGTTTCACCTGTAAGTTTAGGCAAGTCCACAACACTCAATATTTTTACCCCTGGAACGTGATTTTTACCGAGGAACCCACCGGAACACAATTGTGCTAGTTTTGGCCATGATTGGGTGGGTTTTGACACGAACCTGGCAACCCTGAGCCAAAGTCTGTCACCAAAATGATCAGGCATAATGTCCTCACAGAAGTGTCTCACACAATTGAGTTCACAAACATCAGGCATCTAAACGTAAGACAGCATTTATTGGGTTTCATCTGCACGTTCGGTGACGCAAGTGATTTATAGAAGAGCCACAGTTTCTTCCCCGATTGCAGCAACTTCCATTTTTATAACCGATATTTTGCACCAATTTCCCAAGAAGTGACGATTTTGTTCTCTTGAACACATGGTATGGAAACGGGTGCTTTATTCGCAGATGTTTTATGCGATATTCCAAATGTATGCACGTTAAATGTGCAACTTTAGATGAAAACAGGGGCTGTCAAACTCCAAAAAGTCTATTTTTTTCTTCCAAGTCTTCTAAAGCCATACGTTTTTATTACATGGAAAAGAGTGACGTAAACATTCTTCAGAATTTCTCCTTTTCAACTTAAGTCATACACACACAATGATGGTTAGTAAATGATGACAGAATGTTAATTTGGGGTCAACTCTTGCTTCATTGATTGATAGTATGATCTGTGTTCAGATGTCAGTCCAGACGTCTATAATCAGGAGGCGTCTGGGTATTCGGGCTGCGTTCGAGGTGTTGTGCTGTCCGGGACGAGGACACACCAGCACTCAGTCTGAAGGCCACGTGTAAGAACACTTCCTCACAGCTTTCTCTGCACACGTTCACTCTTATCCCCGTCTCTGATGATCACATGACTGCTCCTGTTTCTGCTCAGGGAGCGAGTGGCGGTGAACATGTTTCTGCAGGTCATGGGTAGAGTCCACATGAAGTCTTACTGCAGACAAGATATTATTAAGGTGAGTACAGATTGCAGAATAGTTTATTAAAGTAAACTGGATGTTGGTTTGACTTGTGTTGTGTTTCTCTCAGGCTGCTCAGCAGTTTCCAGACGGCTTCATCGATGGCGAGGCCTTCCAGAGGCTCTTTAATGAGCTGGACAAGGATTTTATGAAAGAGGTGTGTGACCATCTAGAGTACATATGTGGATCACTTTACATTACAGTGTGAATCCAGACTCTTTTTTAACAGTATGTACAAGGTCAGTTAAATTAGTATTTGAATCATAAGAATATGGTGCATTGGACAGGACTCCCTTATATTTTATGAGTTGTAATTTGCACAGGAAGAGGAATTAGTTCACTGAAACTTGACAAAATTAGGAATTTTATTTAGTCCAAAACGACAACAAAATGGGCAAACATATATGACTGTTTAAAGTGTGCATCTGATAAGCCTGTTTCATTTTCTTCCATTTTGAAAAGTTTGGGGTAATTTGGGGACACTCAATATTAGGGCTGCACAATATATAGAAATTATCAAAATATCGCAAATGTATATACAGTATAGCGCAAAATGCATATCACAACGGCTTGCAATAACTGGTAATGAACAAAAGATGAAGAGAAAATCACTCACTGCTCTTGGCTGAATAACTTTTGTAGCTTTAATAAGAATCAGTATTTAATTCATACATTGATTTTTACATTTGATTATTCAGTTTCTGTTGTTAAATAATCCTAATGTAGGCCTTCCTGCAACCCTAAACCCAGTGGTTTACACTGCTGTTAAAATAACACTTCTTGTGCTACTGTAAAACACTGCTGTTCACTTTCAGATGTTGTAGGGATGTTTTCTTGTCACAAAAAGAATGTCAAACACGAATGTAGGTTAAATATATTTTAAAGATAATTTAAGTTTATTTTACTCACTTAGTAACAAAAGCATCGTGTTTTTTGTTACACACAAACATTGTGCTAAAACATCGTATTGAATATTGAATATCACATTATTTAATGAGTTATCATCGCATATCGCATTTTTCTTCCATATAGTGCAGCCCTACTTAATATTCAACAAAATTATTGATCTGACTGCATTGACACTTTTGAACGAGATCTGAACTGAGCTGGACAATGACACATCACTGATAAATTATGATTAATACTTTTGACTACGGAAATGAATCAACACTGAACTGACTTAAGCTAGACAATGACACTATGTTCTTCTAGATCTGCTGTACAGCCAACACATACTCTGTTGCATTATTTTCCTGTTATCACAGTAAAGCTGCTTCGAAACAGTGTTGTAAAAATTGCTATATAAATATTGGAGACTTGATTAAGGAAGCGTTCTGGAAAATAATGTGCTATTTATTAGGTCCTTAAAATGAGTTGAATTCATATAATAAATATAAATACATAAAATAGTAAAATAAATTATTATTCAATGAAATAATTTAATCCAACAATATGATTAATATAAATTGCACCACAATTTTTTTTTTCAGGAAATGCCCCACATGTTTTGTGTATGGGTTTTCATTTTGAAATTCAAAGTCATCATATTTAAACTGTACACACAGCAAGAGTTTCTTTGAATTTTACTTCCTTGGATTCAAATATACATTTCAGTTCTGCATCCTGTTTGCTACAGAGTTGAATTGGAAATTAACATTGACTCTGGTTTTACTTTTCTGTGTTGTGTTTTGTGTTTTCCCTGCAGCATCCACCAAAGCCAGAGTACAGTTCTTCTGCCCTGCAGCATATCCAGTACATCTACAGCCACTATTATATTACAGTGCTGGGAAACGTTGTCGCTCTGGCCAATGTCATCTGTGTCTGTGTAAGAAACCTTATTTGCTTTTCACTTGCTTTAATTATCACATTACCCAATGTACATAACATACATCACATACAATTCCAGAATTCAGTCCATTAAAACGAGGTTTTCCCAAATTGTTTTTTCACCACTCAGTGGTTCATGATGGAGCTACAAGGGGATAGATCCTGTGAAAAAAATGGCTAATTAAATTAAATTACAAATTTGAAAATGTATAAGTTTTACTTAGTAATTTTTACTGTAATTTTTTTTATATAAACAGGGAAAATATTGACCACAGATTACAGACAAATCTATAAATTTAAAAGTAATCATACACACCATAATTTCTACAATTCATATAATTTAAAACCTGCATCAGGTTAGAACTTATATTAGCAAAATAATTGTATTATTAATTTTATTTATTGAAATATTAGAACACCATTTGATATCTCAGGGTTAAGGAATTTAGCTAACAAAAATACATTTCAAAATCATTATTGATCACATGATATTTCTTTGTTTTGTTGTGAAATGGTGCCATCTTGTGGATAGTATATGCATAAAAGGAGTTATAGCTTGGACTACAATAGTCCATCCTGTACACTGAACACAAACCGTGCACTTGGTTGTTCTGGCTCTTTGAAACTTGAAGTTCATCTCTGATATCTGTTGTTTTTCTGCAGACCGTCTTGGTTCTGAATTCAGAGAAATCCGCCTCAGAGAGGAGTTACTTCTATATGGAGGTGACCGTCTCATGCATTGAAAACTATTTATGCTGCTGCAATAATTAAATTTCTTTTAGAAAGTTTATTGGCTGGTTCAAAACTTTAAATCAAATACTTTTGGCCGGTGTTTTTAAATTTCAGCAATAGTTGATTTATTGTGTTTTCTGAATTTTTGAGTGTGTTTTAGTGAATATTAATGCAAATGCCTTTTCTGTCTTCTAGATCATCAACTGTGCTTTCATCATGTTCTATTTAATAGAGATGATACTGAAAATAGTGGCTCATGGTTGGAGAGGTTACCTGTCTTTCAGGAATAACATTTTTGATGGATTTCTCACTGTTCTTTTGCTGGTAATTTAATTGTATTGATAATAATCCTTGGATTTATGCAGCGTACATGCATGCAATAACTGGAGACACATTGTGCTGTTCTTTTATCCTCAACAGGCTCTTCAGATTGCCATATTCATCACATACAAGACTCCCTCTGAGGAAGTGTGAGTGTGGGGAATAAGATCACTTTGAAATATAAATCTGTTCTCCGAACGCCTTGATCTGATGTTTTCCTCATATTGTGACAGGGATCCGGTTCCTCACCGTGTGATGGCTTTGTGGGAGATGGTGCGATTGGTCAACATGTTGATTGTTTTCCGTTTCCTCAGGATAATTCCAGAAATCAAGGTTGGTGATAGGATACTCGCAATTTAACACCTTAAATTATACTACAGCTGTGGCTGAACACACCATTGCATTTCTTATTTTTTTATTCTAGCAGATCACTGTTAAATGCTAAATAGTTGCAGAACAATGCAAAGACTTAGCTTATAACCCACCGAAAAACATAAACAAATTATAAATATTATTATTATAAATAGCCTGGACTGCGTTTTCCAAAAGCATTGTAAGCCTAAGTTGATCGTAGCGACCATTGGTGGCAATTGTTCTACGATCAACCTTGTGATGCTTTTGGGAAACGCAGCCCTGGACAATTATATATCACCTTATATTTTAAATTTGGTAGCGCAGCCTTTAGGTAACATAACTGTACATGAGTGCTTCCAATAGCCATTAATGAAGTTCACACAGTACATCCATTTGCAAACTACTCAAATTCTCTCTGATTTAAATGTCATTTCTTCCTTTCTGCTGTTTTCATCTCTTTTCATGGTATTTAGGTGGATTTTAATCTGGACTCATTGCTTGCCACTTCAGCACGGCTTAAATGCAAACTAATTAAACATTAAGGGCCGGTTTCACAGACAGGGCTTAGATTAAGCCAGGATTAGGCCTTAGTTCAATTAGGACATTTAAGCAGGTTTTATAAATGTGTCTTAGAAAAAAAATATTACCGGTACTGGTGTGCATCTTGAGACTAAACAAACATATTTTAAGATATGTCAGCTTTCAGTTAAAACGGCTCAAACATACATTTTAGTCTGAGACTATCTTAAGCTTAGTCTGTGAAACCAGGGGTAAATATTCTAAGTTACAAGTCAACCTAAAGAAAAAAATTATTAAGAATACATAATAGAAATTTTTATAATTACACAATACTATAAGAAGCTATTTAAACAGTTCAATTTAAACACTTCTCTTTGAGAAGTAGTACATCAGTCTACACCTACTGTAGCAACAACGTATACACTGCAAATATATGTTATACCTATAAAAAAAACTTACAAAATGTAAATATTGTGCAAAAGTTCATTTATTACAGTAATTCAACTTAAAAAGTGAAACTAATATATTAAATAGACTCATTACATGCAAAGTGAGATATTTCAAGCCTTTATTTGTTATAATTTTGATGATTATGGCTTATAGCTATGAAAATAATTTCACAATATTCTAATTTTGAGGGTATTCATAAGCTGTAAGCCATAATCATCAAAATTATAACAAATAAGGGCTTGAAATATGAAAATTATAACAAATAAAGGCTTGAAATATCTCACTTTGCATGTAATAAGTCTATATAATATATTAGTTTCACCTTTTAAGTTGAATTATTGAAATAAATGAACTTTTGCATGATATTCTAATTTTGAGTTTCACCTGTATATAAGTGTATATAGATTTCAATTTCAAGTTTTGTCTCTCTTACGGGTTCGCTTTTCTTTCTAAAATGTTTTAGTTGGCACTGTTACAGTAACTAGCTGACTGCACATTATTGCTTATAATATTTGAAAAACAATTAATGGGTGCCAGTATTTTTGGCTATGACTATATTTCATATACAGTAGTTGGCCTAATTAGTCTACGGTCTACCCCAATTGTCATCTGACCTACATCAAGTGCACTAATAATGTTTGTGTTCTTTGTGCTTTAGTTGATGGCCGTGGTGGCCAGCACTCTCGTGGACCTGGTGAAAAACTTGCGGGCATTTGCTGGCATTCTGTTGGTGAGTGAGCGGACTCCTTTTACAGTGTCACATGCTGTTTTATCATTAATGATGAGGTCTCTTCACCTGTACATGTGTCGTCTCTGATGCAGGTGGTGTACTATGTGTTTGCAGTTCTTGGTATCTGGCTTTTCCAGGGAGCCATAACCCCTCCGCCAAACATGAGGTACTGTTCATCAACTGCGCATTTAACACACACATATCTCAATATTACTGGGAAAACGTTTGGGGAAAAACAGTCTCTTATGCGCAACAAGGCTGCATTTATTTGATCAAAAATACAGTAAAAAGGTAATATTGTGAAATATTATTACAAATTAAAAATAACGGCTTTCTATTTGAACATTTTAGAATTTAATATATTTTCTATACTTTGATGGCAACGTTTAGAATAATTAAGGTTTTAAAATGTTATGAAAGAAGTCTCTGCCTTTATTTGATGAAAAATACAGTAAAAAAAAGTAATGTTGTGAAATATTATTACAAATTAAAAAATAACAGTTTTCTATTTGAACATAATACATTTTATATACTTTGATGGCAACGCTTGGAATAATTAAGGTTTTTAAATGTTATGAAAGAAGTCTTAATATTGTGAAATATTATTGCAATTTGAAAGACTTACTATTTGAATATATTTTAAAATGTAATTTATTCCTGTGATCAAAGCTCATAACTCCAGTCTTCAGTGTCACATGATCTTTCAGAAATCACTCTAATATGATGATTTGCTGCTAACGAAACATTTCTGATTATTATCAATTTAGTTTTTACTGCTTTTTCTTTTCTTTTTTTGTGGTGATACACTACCATTCAAAAGTTTGGGTCAGTTATAACTAATAATAACAAATGAACACCAATAATAATATTAGAATGGCTTTAGAATGGCTTCTAAAGGATCATAAGACAGGAAAATTCTGCCTTAGATCGGTAATGTAATTAGTTATGTGTTGCTATATATTGTGTAAATCCTTGTTGACAACTCTAAAAGCTGTACATCTTTTCTCTCTCTCTTTGTGCTCTCCTTTCAGTCTGAACGCCAGCATAGAGAACAACACGGGTCCCTACAGCATGGATTGTGGCACGTTTGAACAGCTGGAGTACTGGCCAAACAATTTTGATGATTTTGCTGTAAGTTGCACAGAGGTCTCAGCCTCCCATGATGACAGCCTTGCAAATCATACACATTTGAATAGGTTCATGACAAATAGGTTTCTAACAAGTTCCCAGAATGCTAAAATGAGCACTTATGAGGAAGAACTAGTCAATGGATTTGAGCAAATTGCAATAATTACACCAAATTTCATAAATGGTTACTATTGGTCACCATTTTCAAGTCTAACCAATGAAAAGGATTAAAAAGAGCTTGTGACTAAACCTTGTAACTCAAACTGTCAGTAAAACCTCATAACTCCACTGACATATTAAGCCACAATATCAGCTTTGACAATGCTTTGTTTGATTATTTGTTTTTGGAGATACAAGGTTTCTGCCCAACAGTGACGATCTATTTCTGTTTTGTTCTTATATATATTTAATTTTTTAAGCTTTCATAAAATTAAGGAAAACTTTTTTTAAACTTGAAATTGAATGTAAATGATTGAACACTTGATGCAAAATAAATGTAACTCTGTTTTCTTGTTGCATTTTTCCAGTCCTCTCTGGTCCTGCTCTATAACATCATGGTGGTGAATAACTGGCATGTTTTCACAGACGCATACACCAGATACACTACAGAGTAAGATACACACACACAAACACACATATACATGCCAATACTACTAACAGGGGACAGTCATTGGACATTGACCAAGAGTGGACCAGCAAAAATGACAATGTAGTGCAATGTAGTGTTGTCAAAATATAGATTTTTCGATACATATCTATACTGAAATATCGATACTTCCAATACTCATTTTCCCCAGAATAGATAACCGATACCAACTCACTCACTCTCACTCACTCACACTCACTCACTCACTCACTCACTCACTCACTCACTCACTCACTCACTCTCTCACTCTCTCACTCACTCACTCACTCTCTCACTCACTCACTCACTCACTCACTCACTCACTCACTCACACACTCACTCACACACTCACTCACTCTCACTCACTCACTCACTCTCTCACTCACTCTCACTCACTCACTCACTCACACACTCACTCACTCACACACTCACTCACTCACTCACTCAGTCACTCACTCACTCTCTCACTCACTAACTCACTCACTCACTCACTCACTCACTCACTCACTCTCACTCACTCTCTCACTCACTAACTCACTCACTCACTCACTCACTCACTCACTCACTCACTCACTCTCACTCACTCTCACTCACTCACTCACTCACTCACACACTCACTCACACACTCACTCACTCACTCACTCACTCACTCACTCACTCACTCACTCACTCACTCACTCACTCACTCACTCACTCTCTCACTCTCTCACTCACTCACTCACTCACACTTTTTTTCCATGGTATCGATGTTAAAATTGTGGCCAGTGAAAATCCGGAGTGGCTAGTAGGGCTGTCACTTTACGTTCGAAAATCAATCGCACAATAGATCGGACCAACCAACACAAGTTTCGAAAACGAAAATAGGGAATCGATTTTAACGTAAATCTCAGGGCTGTAACGATTTACGATATTAAACCGAAATCGCGACACTCAGATCCACGAACCTGTGTCGCGGTATGAGAAGGCAGATCGCGATCGACACACCCCTTCCCAGACTTATCTTTCTCGTCCAGAATAGATCCTAGGGCTGTGACGGGGTCTTTTACATATTAGGTATGGTAATTTCAAGCAAAAATAATATTCGAAGATCGCTGGGTATCATTTGATTATTATTCAAAAATCGCACCTCTCCCCCACACGCACACACGCGCGTGCGAGCACACACACACACACACACACACACACACACACACATATGTAAGCAAACACCAGAGCAAGTGAGCAAAGCGTGCGGTGTGTGTGTGTGTGTGGCACCGGCGCGCGCGTGAACTGGAGCTCACCTTATAAACGAATTGAAACTTATATAGAAAGCTTGAAATACTTTTACTTGATTTAACGTTAATTCAAAACATAAAGAAATGGCTGCTTAGGCTAATTCGTAGGAAGTGTGCATTTCTCTATATAGGCGGGTTCACTTTGTGGCAAGCGTTATTCCTGCGCTTGAGATGCGGGTCATGAATAGGCAATATATTATTTGTGGTTTACAGCACAGACAGTAAGCCTCGGTTACCTCAGAAGAATTTTTAACATGCTCGAATCATCTCCACAATATAGTTCTGTTTGTTTTTCAAAAGTATTTTGTTACAAGAAAACAGAGTTATAGCTTTAGCTATTTATTTATTTATTTATTTGGCTTTTAAAATCCTCCCTCCTGGCAAGAATCGCGGTTTGTATCGAATCGTGGGTCAGAAATCGGGATACGAACCGAATCGTGGGTTTGCTGTATCGTTACAGCCCTAGTAAATCTTAACGAAATCGATCTCGTCACGATACGCCCGCAGCGAACGTGCGTCACACAGCAACTGCAGGCTCTGACAAACACACATAATGTATCGGCCACCTAGTGTTAAGTAGTGTTCATGACATGATGTTGATATGCCTTTAAGATGACTTCTTCTATGGCGTACGTTATTGTATGCGTGCTGTTCTTATGTGAGCGCGCACGCACGGTGAGAGTGAGAATGCACACGCAAAGAGGAAGAGGCTCTACTGCTGACTGCTGTTTTATTATAATGTGTTTACTTACACTTTGATTTGTAGCGTGTTTGAGAGTGTTTTCTTTTCCCTGTTAACATTCGCTCTTTGACATGTATGTGAAGAGTGTGATTAACTGAGAGGAAACATCTATAAAAGACTCGTGGAACTATTCTCGTCTTTCCTATTCTTCGTCTGGGCAGACTTCAGACTCTCTGACAGACGTTACAATAACAGCAGATTATACTTCTGCATAATGTGTCTCTTTTCACAACAAAAATGTGAATTCTGCCGGTATTCAGACAGCCTCATGCATACAGATACAGATTCGGGCTACGGGCTACAATCGCGTACGTAGGCGAAATTTGTTTGACATTTCTAATCGTAAACACAGCGGGCCCTATTTTAACGATCTGAAACGCAAGTGTCAAAGCGCAAGTAACTTTGTGGGCGGATCCCGGCGCTGTTGCTATTTTCCCGGCGGGATAAACGACTCTTGCGCCTGGCGCAAATCTAAAAGGGGTTGGTCTGAAGTAGCTTCATTACTCATAGGTGTGGTTTGGGCGTAACGTGAAATAAACCAATCAGAGCGTCCTCTCACATTCCCTTTAAGAGCCGGCGCGCTTGTTCCATGGCGGATCGCTAATATAATGGCGGATTTGCCAGCGCACGCCAGGAGCGGTTCACAGGCGAGGAGACCGACGTTCTCGTCAGGCCGTAAAACACAGAGAAGTGACATTGGGGATGATAGATGGGAGAAACCCACACAAATTAGCTTCGGTTAAACAGGCGTATAATTTGGGTAAATGTGTAGCCTAATCTAGATATATTTTTTTTTAAATCTTCACGGACACAACAATGATTTCCCTCGTGTGTTAATATTTTTCCTTGTAATAATGATTTGCAAAAATGAAAACTGCTGCGTCTGTTTATATTAGAGAATCAAAGTGTATGCGCGTTAACACGCTACATTATGGCCAAGCACGCGCCCTTAAAATACCATATCACTAACGCGCAACGCGCCACTGTCTTTAGACTGGGTTTTTCCTGGTCAGTGGCGCAATTGCTTTCTAAAACTGGAAAATAGCACCAGGGAAGTTTTGCGCCGGAACACGCTCCTCTTTGCGCCGAACCGCCCCCCGCGAGCGCAAGTTCATTCCCTAATTTACCGACGTGCGTCTGTGGAGGGAAAAGTCCGCTGTGCGCGGGTGCAAAATATGAATGATACATGCGTCGGTGTACAAAGTCAATTGCGCTGGGTGCAAGATAGGGCCCAGCATGTTGAAGCCTGCATTATGTTTTCATTGATGTTATGGCAGTCACTCTGCTTCTTTTTATTTTTTTTGAGAATGTTGCACTCCTGTATGTCATTGTGCACACAAATTCTCGCCAATAAATCATCAGAAATATTGCTGACTTGTGCAATATGCTGTCTTGTGCTGACTCAAGCGCCCTCTTTACGTTCGTCCTAATGCCTGTTAGTTGTCCGTGGATTTGCCTATATTTGGCGTTGAAAATGTAAACATCTTTAGACATGATTTTACAATCGATTCAATGAACATTTATGTCTCAAAAATCTAACAGGATTTTTTCACAAAAGTGACAGCCCTAGTGGCTGGTAACTTTGGAAAACCACTAGCTACAGTGCCTGGTGAGCAAAAAAAGTGAATGTCATTAAGAATGCATTGTGCCAGCTGTAAAGGAACAGAGATTGCGAGCCAAGACTTCTCGTCCAACATCTGTGTCTGACCTCACAAATATTCTACTGAATGAATCTGCAAAATTCCCACAGAAACTCTCTAAAAACACTCTTGTGGAAAGCCCTCTCTGTAGAGTAGAAGCTGGTATAGCTGCAAAGAGGGGACAAACTCCATATTAATGTCTATGTATTTATAACGCAATGTCATTACAGTTTCTGTTGGTCCCTTACCACATTTTTCAGCATTGCCATTACATTCAAAGATAGACAAAATGCGAGATAATTATAAATGTAAAAGCAACCAAACTGCTATCGCACAATGGTCCCCTGTTAGTTTCTCTCACACACACTTTACTGAATATCTTTAACACATTCAGTTGCTTCGGCTGGGCAGGGTTTTGTAAATTTGTACCCATAACTCTTCCATGTCAGGTGGTCTTTGGTGTACTTTGTGGCCTGGTGGATGACATCTTCAGTCATGTGGGTCAACCTGTTTGTGGCACTCATTTTGGAGGTATGTAGACTGTTTGGTTTAAATAATTCAAGATCGACCATATACATTCCTGGTCTTATTGTCAAATCATCACATGCACATTATTCCAAAAAACTAAATATATAGCCCTATTATTATGACTGAAATCTGATGAACATATTCTTCTCAACAGCTTGATTTGTTTTAGTGAAGTGCACACCCCACCTTGGGGCCGATTGTAAAGACTTCACTGATCATGTCAGTCACCGTGCTGATTACCTACAGGGCTATATAGATAGGGTCAAATACTAACCTTAACCTTAACCGTAATGTTGTGTTGGAAGCACACCTTTTTACATAGCATTACTGTTTGTCATAATGAGATCCTGAACTGAATCCATAAAGTCTGACCTTTTCTTTTGACAGGTTAATAAATCTGTTTCTAAGCATGCTAGTTAACCTTGTGTGTTTTTTTGTTCAGAACTTCACCTATAAGTGGGACCGCAGTAATACTATGTCTGTTGAGGATGTGGAGAGAATCGCATATCAAAGCACTGTGCAGTTTATGTTCAGGTAAGACTGTGGGAATAAAGCCATCGATAAGTTCCCAGGAACACTTTAAGGTCACGCAGTTACTCGTCACACTATAACAGTAAATATGCACAATCTTAAACCAAACCCTTACCGTAACGTAGTTTCTTGATAAATGGGTCCCCCATTTTTACTTTACATGCCACGATATACACCAGGCATCCTCATATAGCAGACCGCGAGACAAAATGGCAACTCTAGCACCATTTTATCATTTCTACAGCTTAAAGTGAGCAGCATGTCAACACAACAGAGCTGTTCACACTACAAACACTCAGAGTCGTTTATGGTAATGATAATTATGTCCTCTTAATAATTTTATCAAGAGCCGAACGCGCTTCACTCAAGCCCTTTCTGCTCTGTGTGCGTTGGATTTTGGATCATTATTCCAGTGATTATTATGTTTCTAGCATGATATACGTTTGGTGACCGTTCCTCTAACCCTAATTGATGGATTGTGTAGCTTTTCCATGTAGGAAGACGCACATAGTGTATTCCAGGATGAAAATGTCTATATTCATTGGGCTCAAAATCTCTAGATAGACATAACATCAAGAAATTTATCCCCATCAAGAGGTGCATACATTTTTGGTGAAGATTGAAGATTGACAATCACTCTGTAAAGTCTCCTCCAGCACACCCCAAAGACTTTCAATGAGTTTAAGCTCTGGACTCTTATTCTTCATTCTCCTCACAACCATTCTTTCACAGTTTGAGCCTGATGAATCTTGACATTGTCATCCTGGAATATGGCCATGATGTGTCTTCATACATGTATGTTTAAGAAATGAAAAGCTACACACATTTGATCAATTAGGGTTAGACGAACTGTTGCCAAACATATAATATGCTAGAAACATCACTGCAATAGTCATCCAATCATAGGCAAATGCTTAAGAGTGAAAGAGTATTTAAATCCGTGTACTACTGCTGCCCAGATGGAAATATATAACTACTCCAAAAAAGTATTGTCCAAACCTCAGCTGGGACAGAAATATAGAGACTGGACCTCTTGGACCTTTAATTGAATATCCCTAATCAGGGTGGGAAATTAGCACCAGCCAATGGCGGGTACTTTTTCAAAGTGGCGGGTGACTTTGACTTGTATACCAGCCACAGTGGCGGGTGCGAACCACTAGTGATGGGCTTCGCACCGATTGTTTTGTGCAGTTACGCCGCCCTGCCATTGGTTGGTGCAGTTCCCACTGACCAGCCAATAGCGTGCGAGTAACGTAACATTCTCATTTTCCACTAGATATTTTCCTCTACATCTCATCAGCAATTTCGATTTCGGCACGCTCTGCATCAGCTGACACTAAGGAGCGAATGTACAGCGAATGTGACACAACTGCCAGATTCAAACTGTGCTTTCACGCATTGACTGGCGCTGAGCCAAAGACGGACGCGCTCAGTGCTTGTCATAGACCACATAATGTTTATTTTAGGTTTCAGACATTTAAATACATATAATTTATAGCAAAACAATACATTTATAGTTTGTAAAATACACAACGGTGTCTATGGAAGCAGCAATAACAATCCATTCAAATATATTTGCAGACGTGTTTTATTCGTATCAGATACACAGTCGCCCTATTGGCCCAACCCTATTACTGAGAGATGAGTCAAGATTTATTTTCATTAAACATGTAGGCCTACAATTACTGTAGAATATGACCAAACTGACCAAACACAATTTTACCAGGGACTCGCAGGCTTTTTTTCACATCACTTTTTATTTGCCTACATTAATAAAATATGTATTAATAATAATAAAATATAGATAATTGAAGCAATTCAAAATATGCTAGCTTTCTTTTATAAATTTGAATTCTGGAAAAAGTGGCTGGTAAAAAATATAAGTGGCTGGTAAAATTGGGCATCCACCAGCCACTGTGGTGAAAAAAGTTAATTTCCCATCCTGCCTCTAATATAAACAATGTAGTAAAATCTCTATCGATACACGATTTTTATCAGCACACAATACCAGACCTACCCCAAACCCTTTCACTAACTATAACTGTTTAATGAAAGTGAGAGAAAAGTGATATGTTGGTAATAATGATGTTCAAATATCTGATTTGTTTTCTATTCTTTTGCCCATCCTCTGTTTTCAGAGAGCATGTCCAAGAGCCGACAGAGGAAGAGTTACTAGCTCAACTACACCAACATCCTCATCTGCACCTCTCCTGGTGACCCTAAAGCCCCTCACCTCCACCTCCACAACAATCCCACAATCCTCCAGGACTCCATCACGTCTGTGTAGGCCTCATGTTTACATATCCAGCCGTTTTGGAGGGCCTGTTTCCCATTATAGGATCTGTGTTGCTTCAGGTCGGCCTGGGAAAGGATGTATGTGTTTTCTAACAGAGAGTCACATGATTAATGTTCAGAGGAACTTCAATTTAAAAAGAAGCTTTAGCTCAAGTCACTCCCGTTGCTGAAGTCCCAGAGTTCTTGTCTTACAACCTGTACATAATAGTAGTATCAGAACAGTGTTTTTGATTTGCCCTCATGTCTGAAAGAAATTCATTCTTTGAGTTTGAACGTTTGTTTTTTGAGAAACCAAACAGATTTTCATCCTGCATTTGATGATAACCAATATTTCTTTATTTATTTTTCGTAAGGCTGTTACAATCATCAACAAAATAACAACAATCTATAGATTTTTGTTTAAAAAATCATGGAAACAAAGGGACACGACTCATAAATGTATAAAATGTTTTTTAGCTTTGTTTTTTATTAATTCTATATTTTTGACTGTGTCATTGTTTGTTCAGTGCTTTTATTTATGTTAGATTTTACAGAAATCTTTATGGGTGAATCTCTCAAGAAAAGTCCAGATCGTATTTCACCCCAAAAAAAGAAAGAAAAAGAAAAGGAAATTGATACAATAGATATATTGGGTAACACTTTATTTTAAGGTCATGTAGTTATACGTTACTACATGTACTTACTATAGTAATAACAGTAAATTATGCGCAAATACAAGAAACTAACCATAAACCAAACCCTAACCATAGCTCTATAAGTACATGTAGTTCATTAATATTACTCCAAACTTAAGTACAATATAACTGTCACCGTAAAATTAACTGTGTAACCATATATTGTATAAGAAAATTACAATTAAGCACATGCCTCATCCAAAATTCTCAATACTGCAATGTTTAAAAACTTATATATTATTTAAATTTTCTAAGTATACATCATGGTAGTATTTTTTTTATACTGCCTTTAATTTATGCAATAAATATAATGCAATCATTGTGTCCTGACAGGATTGAGAAGTTTGTTGTTTTGTATTATTGTAAATAGTACATTTCTGGTTTATTATTATGCAAATGTCACAAAGCAAATGGTGCAACATTTAATGTCTTATTTTTCTTTGAAATTTGAGGAAATGTGACTGTTAGTAGTTAGTTTATTTCAATTACTTTGGTCATGATTAGGATATTTTCCATGTTTTCAATATTATCAACAGATGGTGTTTTACTGTTATCAATACATTTGACTGAAAATTGGTTTAAATGGTTGAATAACAACCCTGTATTTTGCTCTTTCTGTTCTAAGAGCAACTTGTTGATTAAGTGTCTCTGTTAACTGTCTATACAGGCAAATCAGATTTTTTAAAATCATTATTTTAGTTGTAGAATGCTTTGTATCAAACAAACTTTTTATGATATCACACTTTATAAGAGGACCACACAAGCCTGTGTTTTAGATCTTACACAAGTGTCTAATTTTCAACACAGTCTATTTAGCAAGACCATTTTATAGGTGATTATATGGACCTCCTCAGCCTCCAGGAAAGTAGAGACACACACACACACACTCCACTGATTAGGGGGCTAAACATACACACCCAAAACAGAACCTAGGTCTGCCTGACCTTGTGTTGGACACACATCAGAGTGACACAATCATTCCCCTCATCTTCCAAACAAACACGGAGTTCCCTTACACTGTTTGTTTACCTTTCCTCTAGATGTGCTGTGGCCTCAGTGAGGGTTTTCAGAAAAATCCTTCCAACATCATTCTAATGTTCCGATTTTCTGCTCATAAAATATTTCTAATATTATCAATGTTGAAACTAGTTTTTGCTGCTGAAATGGACCGTACTTCACAACTAGGCTTTCAAAAAAGATTGGCGGCCACGCCCACCAAATGAGTTGAATACCACCTTGCTTTAGTAGGAAATACTTTTTAGCAAACTAGTAATGGTGTCGACATGTATTTAAAGAGTGAACGTTTAGCGGGAGTGAGATATTACTTTCGGTTCATCGGGTTATGCTAAAGGAGGCCGAGAATCATATATGGAGAGAAAGCCGCAATGGAAAATCCGTGTTGTAGTGAACATCCTGAGCACAGTGTTATTTTAGGTGCTGTTTACACAACACCGTTTTCAACAAAAAAATTAATTTACACGACAACAGCGTTTTTGGGTGGCTGAAAAAGCTGAATTTAGAAGACGAGTTTCGAGGTGCAAGTTTGTGTAAACAACAAAAACGCAAATCTCTGAAAATTGATGACGCCATGCACATGCGTATTACTTTTAAGATGCATGGCCTGGCAGCAGAATGCAGTCTGTTTTTTTATTTTTGTCGTTTTCACGGATCCGTTTGAATGGGGATCGTCTGTACACGAAAAACTCAAATGAAAAACTTCTCTGTTTTAAGCATACCGTGTAAACGTACCCTGAGGCCAAAAAGAAACATTGCGGTTTCACAAAAGCTGGAGCTATCAAAATTAAACGTCACTTTTGCTGACAAATAAACGTGAATTTCTTGATCCAGTTAACACCGAGAACGAGTAAACTTTGTTCATTTAGCTACATACTGCTGACATTGTAACAATACAGCGAGTTGAAAATCGGGGAAGTTAGGCTACAATTTAATATTTTTGTGGAAACCATACACTACCATTCAAAAGTTTTGGGTATTGTAGGCCTATTCAGAGCCATAGAGAAATATTTGTTGCTAGTACTATACAACTATACTAGTTGTTACTCTATACTATAAAATATATTTTTATATTCGTAATAATTACGAATGTAATACTTTTTTTTTTTTTTGCAAGGATGTATTAAATTGATCAAAAGTGACAGTAAAGGCATTTATAATGTCTGTATATATTTTTATTTTTAAAATAAATGCATTTCTTTTTAACTTTCAAAGAGACCTGAACAAATATTATTTTTTCCATGTAATATTATCCATCATAATAAGAAACATTATTAACAATTAAGCACCAGTATTTATTGATAAAAACTGAGCAGCAAATCAGAATATTAGAATGAATTCTGAAGGATCGTGCAACACTGAAGACTGGAGTAATCATGCTGAAAATTCAATATGGAAATATTTGCATGACTTTCTAACATTTACAGATGGAGAAAATACCTGTGAAATGTAAGTTATGCGGTGAGGAAAACACCACATCTCAAACACATTAAACAGCGCAAGTATCTATCATGTCAGTCAGCATGTCAGAGCATCTGATGGGGCAAGCTTCTTTAAAATATACGTGTTATATCTTACCAGTTATTTTGAAGCCCATAATATAAAACATGGCTCATGTATATACAAATTGGATTATGCACTTCAATTGCAGCAGCTCACTCGGCTTCCTCCGTCATTTTTCAGATGTGCTCGTATCAAACTACTGTATATCGATAAACGGTATTGCCTCGTTACATATCGTTTATAAAATAATATATCCATATATCGTAATATACCGTCCAGCCATAGGTGGGACTTGATTTTGTCCATGGGGAATTGATTGGATGTTTGGATGGATGTGGTTTGCTATTGGTTGATCTCATGTGAGTGACAGGTTGCCCCGCCCTCGTCATCAGAGAAGAGAAGAGATGTCACTGCACGAGGGAGGGGAAGTTATTTTGATTCGAGATTATAAGAGCACATGAGTTAAAAAAAATAATGATCTGCACGGATATTACAATATTCCATAAAAAACAAGATTTTTTTTTTTTTGATTTCATGGTGACTTTAATGCGTTTACACCATACTATTCGTCCACCTATCTCAGTGAGCTTGTCAAACTTAAATCAGGACTGTCATTGTCAGAATTGCTTAGATAGCAGGGCTTTCATAAATTCCCTTAAACATTCAAAACTAGATTATTGATCTTTTTGAAGTGTAGTTTACACAGCCTGATTGTGAAGGCTTTAAATAATAAACACGCTGTTCTTCTGAGGAATGCCTTTGTCAGCTGTGAGGAGATCCATATTGCTCTGGAATGTGTGGAGTTGCCAAAGAGATTTTCAACTCAGTTGTCAAATAACAACTCTTTGCCTAAGTGCTAAATTCAAAATCATTATTTTAAATTAACCTCTAAAGAAATAAAAGTTCTTCTGTCAAACAAGCTTAAAATAAAGCAAGACAAAGACTCATCAGTGGCGGTTTTCCCATTGAGTATAAACTGCCTTTATTTCACAAGCTAAACATTCATGGCAGCTTCGCAGAGCACCGATGACCAATTATATATCTGCTTCTCTCAAGCACAGGTCAACAAGGAGTGTGTTATTCAGGGGGCAGTATTGTCTTGTGTTTTATTTTTTGCAAATGTGGGTTGTTCGCAACACGTATTCTGTAAAACAGGTCGCATCGCTTATGATTTAGGATCTTTAATGTTAAATATTGAGCTGTTTTACTTGTGAGATGCCTTTAAAGGAGCTACCAAAGATGAGCATAAGCAATGTCCATCACATATGCCGGTTGACATATAAACTATTTTTTCTTCTCACTAACATTCAGATATTAACTATTTTCCCTCCAGAGTTTTTGAAAAAAGTTGCCAACTTTAAAAAAAAATCACAAAAGTTTCATGGCCCCGAAAAATTATTGGCCAGGGAACGAATTATAGATTCACGAGACCAAAGATCGCCGTTAGGTCTACACAAGACGAATTATATCTCATGTTTAACCTCTACAGAGACATCAGAGTCAGCGGCAAACGTCAGAACGACTAGCCGAGGGAAGACTGTTCCAGGCGGGGAACATGAGTGTCCGGTGATCGCCTGGATCTCATAACCTGGATCAAATTTTCATAAATCTTTATAAATAAACCACAGATTTGAGCTTTAAACAACTACATTCTCGCCTGAAAAACTCTTAAAACTACATTTCGTGACACAATACCAGTAGTATTATATTTCAACTGTAGCCTATATAAAGAAATTGGTCTAGCTCCACCCTTTAGTACCGTACCACTGTGCTAGGTACCCCAACGGAAGAGTACCCAAAAAGTGGTACGGGACAGTTCGGCATTTTGGTACCATTCACAACTTTTGACAGTGGAAATGCAAACCGTACCGCTCAGTGGAAACAAGCCATAAATATCTGAACATGCAATATAGGCTATAAGAAAGAACAGAGCCTCTGCGCGCGAAGTCGGAGCTGAAGAAGAAGCCTTGGAATAAACACGATGGTATTCCCTCGCCCTCCTCCTCCTCCTCTTGGGGATTGACTCAGCCATGTTCAGTTTCTCTTGTTCATTGATAGACGCTGGCTTCATCTTCAGCTCCGACTTCGCGTGCAGCCGTGCACGAGGGCAAAACCTCACAACACCAGCCCCTGTCGGTGATTGGTTGAACACTGTTTATTTTGGTTTTGAGTGGTTGGTGAAACCAGTTGTTTTTGTGTGCAGATGTCAGAGCCTATGCTGCCTACAGAGACGCGTTTTTCTGACGTCCTGCTTATGAGGCGGGCAGCTAGCGAAGCGTTTGGAAAGATTAGATAAATGTGATCATTTATTTTTGGGCCTGAAATTGCTGATACAACCTTTAAACAACAACGACAAAACAGTTTTACTCTAGCTTCATTCTTTTTCATCATCACTTAATGTGGGTAAGTTTCATAAAAAAATCACCATTTTGAGCAAAAAGCTGAGAAAATCAAGTTTTTGTCAAAGACTAGGTCCGCATAGTATTCAGAACGGTGATCAAAACACAGATGGAGTAGATCGAGTCCATCAACACCCCCAAAGCTTCACAGTCCTGGGTCACATTTACGCCCATCCTGGATCACATTTCATTCAGTAACATTAAGCAGTTTTCATTTATATGCTGTTTAATGTTTATGATCAGATTATTTTACATATGCATCTGCTTACATATGCTATCGCTTGTTTCTGCTTCTTTTTTCGCATATGTTTTGATCAGGAGATTCTGTACTCTTTCTGAAGATGTGTAATAGCGCCTCCTACCGTATTACAGTGAAAACACGAAAAGCTGGAAAATTCTGTCAATAGCGGGGAAAGAGTTAAAATCAAATAACATGGCGACAATAAAAAAAAAATATTGCTAAGTAAAGTTTATCATCTTAAGATTAGATCACTTTAAAAAAATTGTTTGCTGATAATTTACTTTTTAATTACTTTTTACAAAGGTTTTTGGAGGAAAACATTACAGGATTTTTCTGCACAGAATGGACTTCAATGGCACCCATCTATCCCAATATTCAAAAGGTTCAAATGTTCGTCTCAATGCAGCTTCAGAGTCTCAACACGATCCCAGTCGAGAAATATGGGTCTTATCTAGCGAAACGATCGGTCATTTTCTATAGAAAATTTGTAAGTTATATACTTTTTAACCACAATTGTTCGTCTTGTGCTGGCCTGCGACGCGCCACGCATTACGTCATCACGTTGGAAAGGTCACGGTCACGTCATCTATCTAAGTTATTTGTCTGTGTACTCCGGCTCAAAAAAGTAGGGAACGCCGAAAAACTTCGTCTCATTTTCTCCTCCAACTTCAAAATCGTCCGACATCTTTGTTTCAATTTATTTGTATTTTTATATAAAAAAAAATGTGTGACCTTTCCAACGTGATGACGTAATGCGTGGCGTTGCAGACCAGCACAAGATGAACAATTGTGGTTAGTTTTTTTTTTTTTTTTTTACAAAAATAACCAATCGTTTCGCTATCGATACGACCCTTAATTCTCACCTGTGTGTATAAAAATCCTGGAATGTTTTCCTCAAAAACCTAAATTTATTTTCGACTGAAGAAAGAAAGTCATGGACATCTTGGATGACATCAGGGTGAGTAAATTATCAGCAACATTTAAAAAAAAAGTGAACTAATCCTTTAAAAGTCAATTACTATTGCTGTCTATTCATTCTCAGAATTCTAACACTTTCTCAGACAACCGGATGCGATGAAACCAGTTTTTACTGTCTGTTCATGTGACGTCCAGCATAAGCCTATTCGGTTCATTATCATACCTCTCAAACGGAGTCAGAGGGATGGGTTCCCCATCATAAACCCATACAGGTTTGAACAACGCTGACAGCTGTAAAAAGTGATGTCAGGCACATCACAGTGATGTCAGGTATGTGAGCAATGCCACTTTCTGTTAGTTCTCCCATGCTTATCTTGTCTCGGCAACCTGCTTGTTTGATGATTGAGATTTTTTCCCATTACTAGTTCTTTTGAGGGTTTTGCATGTGGAATTTGCAGCTTGTAAGGCCTTGCCTCCCACCGCATTCTTTACTTGCTCACACACAGAGTTCTCATTACACAGCGCTGTATTTTAAGTGTCCTACCCCATTTCTGTCAGCTACAGCAGTCTTTCAGATATGCAGTTCTCACCATGGCTTGGAATTGGTGTTCGCAGGGAGCAAACATGTCGATAGGTAGATTATAGAGTTAATGCAAGCCTGAGTAACTCGCCATACAAATCATTCAGTTTTATCATAAATCCTAATGGTTGTCAGGAAGATATTGAAGCTTTCAGCTGTCACCTGTCAGGTAGCCTGGCTTACATTCCTTAAGCTTCAACTTCCCCCCTGTGGCTGCAGATGTTAGCAAGGTCAACAGAATTATATTGGGCCTTCAGCAGGAACATCTCACCTGCTTATGAGTGCAGTTAAGGGTCATCAACAGTCTTTTCTTCTTATAGGTGTAGGTTCTATTCTCTCCTAACACAGTTTGTGCTGAGACAACAATAAATGAACCATTTGTAGGTCTCCAAAAGGTTTGTTTGAGCAGACCAACATAACAATATTGGCTCATCCAATAGCATGATATTGGGGTGGGATTATCTGTTTGACTGAAAACATTGTAGACGGGAAGAAAAAAGGTCCTTACTTACCATCACATTTTCTTAAATATTTTTGCGCTTCATTAGATTGATCTGATTCACTGTATTGTTTGGTTTTGGATACTTTTGGATACTAACTTTTGCATACTCTAATAAGTGTGCAAAAGATGAAAATTATATTTTATCAATAGCAGTTCACTCATACTAATCAGGGCAAATTGCATTCTTAGTAACTGCAAACTATTTTTCCTCTAAGTTTTTCTCCTCCAGACCACCTTCTCAGGCAAATCCTCACATCAACCAACTGAACCAATCTCTGACATCAAGCAGGTTCTGGTCTACAAACTAAAATGTTTACCAAAAAGGACATTGCCTATGCTACTGTACTTTAATCACTTAAGTTTTTTTGTATTTTGATTAGAAAAATAAAACATGAAATCCAAATTTCATAAGCTCGATCTTTAAAGTCAATGGCCTGATTTCACAGACAGGGTTTAGATTAAGCCATGATTAAGCCTGATTTCCTTTAGTACATTTAGTACATTAATTACTGTCCGTCACAGACTGGGAGGAGAAGTTGCGCGCAGTTTACATAATCTTCCCGGTACTTTAGACCGCGGTGTAAACGCAGAAAGCAACGGGTCTGGGGCAAAGAAAGTTCCTGGGAAAAAAGTTCCTGGGACAAATTGTTGGGTGTAATTTCGGTGGAAACCTGGCTTAAGTAGCTGTTATAAATGTTCCTTGGAACAAAAACATTACTGGTGTGCATCTTGAGACAAAATAATTGCCCTGAAATATTTTAAGATCTGTCAGTGCAAGTTGCTTTCAGTTAAAACAGATCAAACATGCATTTTAGCCTGGGACTAGGCTTAAGCTTTGTATGTAAAATTGGGGGAATGTGTTTTTTCATCATTTAATGCAACAACTTAATATGTCAGACAAGGGTTGCAACAACAAAAAACAATGACAACAAAGCATGCACTTCTTAACAGGTTTTGAATGCATGTCTTAATCGGCAGGTCTAGGGTGTTAAAGACCGCAGAGCTCGTCAAAAGTGCGCTCTTTTTGTGAACACCTGCTAGGATGCCCTGTAATTATGACAACAAATGTGGACGTGGCAGCAAAAGCGACTAATGTTTTTTGACTTTGTAATCTATATTCAAGATGAAATAACTTGATCTATGATGTATGCAAGGCTGTTGCATTGTGGAAATATGTCACAGTTGTAAACTTCGTTTCATGCTGACTTTAAATGTCAAGTAAAGACACATATAATAAGACACATAAGTGACTAAAATGTATTGTAAAGAGCACATCAATGCTCTAAACCTGTCCTCCAAACTCACTTGAAAGCACTCTCTATATCTGGCCATACCAGTTACAAATAGTAAAAGCTTAAGTTCATAAAACTCATTGATCTTTTGCCAACTTGCTGCTATCACTGTCACCCTAACATTTTCAGTATTGTTGGACGCTGGTGTAGAACCCATTGTTTGGGGACATTTGACAGTTCTGTTGTCTTCGGTGGGAAGTTCAGCTAAACACCTCTTTAAGCACTAATGATGCCCCTCATTTTCACCTCCCTCTATTTCGGCTCGCTCCGATCACCCGCCCAGCACCTGGACCCCAAACCCCCCAATCCCGCTCCTTAAAACCCGGCCTTGCCATCTTTTTTCAAGCTGTAATTAAGGAGATGGCTAGACAGGCTCTGCTGAAATAGGAGTGAAAGAAATGTCCAACCTCACCCTCTGGCAGGGCATGGCGAAGAAAGGGAGAGGGTGTCTCTGCACCTACACAATGAAGTTGGATCAAGGAGGGTCCTCGATTTGACACATAGAGACTGGACCATCCACTCCTCTTGCTCCTCCTCTATTCTCCTCAACTGCTGCAATTCAACGCCCTCTCCGCACACCTCACTAACTGTAATTAGGTGGCTGTCCCTTTGACGTTCGGTGTGCGCGGCAGCCCCAGCAGATGCACCTGTCCCCCGTCTTCCTCCGCTCAGGTGAGCGAGGGCAGTTAATCTCCTGCGACCCCTGGCAGACTCTCCCAAACACCTGTCTGCCAGGTGCCGCTTTATCACCTGGCCGCTCCCTGTTCTGGTCTGGTCGAGGATAAGGAGGGCGGGAAATAGCGAGGGACAAAGAGAGAGAAAGTTCAGCACTTCAGCTCCAGCTCAGCCCACACCTTTCTCCCGCTGCCTGGTCTTTTGTGGACGGCAGCTGCTTAGGTGTGTGTGTGAGTCTTTGTGTGATCCAAATGTATTGGAGTGATAAGAAAAGTTTGGAATTGGTCTTCTAACAGAGGCATTTGAAAGTTGTCAGTAGTAGAACTTGTCAGTTAAGTTGTAGCACCCTACTAATGACTTGGTTGACGACTTTAATCTGTGATTCTATATTTAAAGTATGAGAGGCTGTATTCTTTTGTGGAAATAGTTATGGCTGAATAGTGTTGATAAGAGCTTTAGGCTTTCTGAGTATACACAACTGAACATGAAGTCTTTAAAACTAAAGCTCTGCATTTAAATATGCCTAGTTCCCTAATACTTCCACACTTTCCTAATAAAAACAGCAAATTAAAAGAATACCCGAATTTGTGGTATTCATAAATCAGTAGGCGAAAAGTACCTGGATCCGCCATGATTCTGAAGTGCAAATCTGATGGACACTTTACTATCCCATGAGGCCATGGGAGAGGAGTTGTGATATGTACAGTAAATGACAACATGGGTGGTGTAGTATGTCTAAATTTCATTCGTACTACATTCCCTCATACTTTATAAAACATTCATGTTTAACGGTCGCAGAGTAAGTTCTTCATCAAATGTAGCACCTACTTTGTATGCAATTTCAGATACAAACTAAGATTTTGGTTTTCTACGTTCGTCCATTTTTATTGCCTTTTTCTTTAAGTTCTTAAAAGCAAAACCCAACTTTGAGTGTTTGCATTAAGTGGACTAGCCAAATTAGCGCAGTGAACTCAAGGCACATGGACGTGGCTAGAAAATTAGGGCTGTCTGATGTGGCATGCTCACTGTCCAAAGATAAACACAATTCTTGAATTGTGACATTCTTGAACATTTATTGTGTATATCACTAAAAATCCATTCCAATTTCTGCACATAACTCCTCTAGTGTAGCCTTGAGGTATAGTAAAGTGTCCATCGGGTGCAACATTTTGAATCTCGGTGGAATCAGTTGGTCATTCAGGTGTTTTTCATAATATCTGGATGCAGGGTAAGTCTCTGACATGACAGAACGTTGCTGTGCAAGAAATTTACGCAATGAGTGCTGTAAATGGGTGTTGGGGATTTCAACATGGCTGGAACGCAATCAGAAGCCAGGACTGCAATTTTTAAGTAATATATTTTTGTATGACTCTTTGGAATATTTCATTTGGATTGGTCATTAATATTTAGCTCATAATATCCGCTAAACTTTGAAAGTGAATGTTGTCTCTCTTGTGTCATTATATAGCCTCTTAGCCATGTAATAACTAGGATAATGTGCAGCCCATTGGTCATTATTGCAAAATAAACACCCTTCTGGGTAATACAAGACCCCTCCGCCTGGCGTCGCACTAATAACCCTTATACAGCGTTCATTTAATTATTTCTTTCTTTCTTTCTTTCTTTCTTTCTTTCTTTCTTTCTTTCTTTCTTTCTTTCTTTCTTTCTTTCTTTCTTTCTTTCTTTCTACTCCATCTATGTCTCTCTCTTTCTCAAGAACAGCCCCTTCGCTTCGTTCCTCAGGTTGCCTGCGCTCTCTGAATGGGCACTCTTTAGGGGGAATAGCTGGGGTTCAAAGCGCTGTGCTCTGGCCGACTGAATGGAGTGAAAAGGATCTTTAACAAACATCCCCTGTGTGCCAGGCGCTCCAAACCCTCCAGTAATAAATTAACTTGTGGCCAAAGTGCAGCAAACATTCTGCAGCAGCGGAAGCAATCTGCTGCTATCTCACCCTACCTCTCCCAGATTAATGAAACAGAATGCTGGCCAATTTGCATACAGGTGAGAAGAAGAAAAAGCCAAAAGAAACAGGTCTAGATAAAGGAAGCGAATGGGGTGATGAGCTTTGAATAGCAAAAGAGGGATACTTTCATGCACGGGGACGGGAGAGAGAGAGAGAGAGAAAGAGAAAATAAGAAAGAGAGTTTTTTCCCCCTCATCCTCAAAGGCCCGGGTCAGTGCTGGCATTTGAAGAGACTGCGCAGCAGCTGTCTACATAGCTCCATCATTAGCTGCAAAGGGGGCCATTAGTCCTTGTCAACACTGTTCTGGCTCACACAAGGACAGTGCTGTTACTCTGCCCGCCACTAGAGGTCAGTATGCACCGTCTCAGGAGCAACAAGTGTGCGCCAATCAGCCCATGCTCCCTTTGTTCTAAATAAACTTAGAAGTTGTGTGCATGTGCACGGCGGCAGTTGATTAATTGAGCAAGAGCTACATGTCAAAAGACTAGAAAAACTCTTTTTGACATCTCTGCTTTGTTTTGCATGTGCGCACCCTGTTATGTAACACACCGGTGCGGTTCGCATTTGACTCTTGCGTCCTGGCTAAACAAGCTATTTAGCCATACCATGCTGCAAACACAGTCTGCTTTAGAGATAAAGATGCACAGCTGTATAATCTCCACATGTAGTAAGATAACGGTGACCTTTTGCCGTCGCATCTTCTCATCTTTCGCCCTATCAGAATGAGAGACTTATCTGTCTCCAAGCCGAGAAGCAACAGGTCACGTCCGTAGGCCACGCTGAGAAAATTGATGTTCACACCTAGGCCAAGTGATAAAGCACAGTTGGTCTTCATCATTTGTGTGTGTGTCCTTCAGTGCGTGTGTGTGTAGATATGAGGGGCAGATTTCTGTGTTCTTGCGGCAAATGTGAGAAGCGTCATTGATACAGCATCTTAAGTTTCCTGGTAATCGCCCTTGAAGGAAGTAATGTGGCTTTCCCACAGAGACAGGACAATAAGCCCAGTCTTGAGCAGTGAAACTCAGCTACCTGCTCTCTCCACTCGCACGGCCCATCCAAGCTCTCCTGGTGTATGGAATGCATGTGTCGGCTCGGATTCAACTTCTTGCACTGTATCATAAGTTGCATAAAGCTGTTACATTGAGTAAGTTTGTTGAAATGTGCTCTGGAAACTTATTGTGTAACTCCCAATCATGGGTTTCTAAACCAGCATGTAAAATGCATTGTATATATTAGCAAATTAGCATTTTCAATCACTCCCTCCAGCTTTATTGTTGACTAGGTGCTAAAGGATGTGTAGCTAAAAAACGTGTTTGCTAGCTTATGCTAAAAACGTGCTGTCTGGGTTGGTATTTGTTTGTTGCAGTCATTCCAACTGTGTCCTGTTAAAAGATTGTTCAGTGTAAAGCTAATATCCGAACCGTTTAAGGCGGTTAGTGGTTTAGTTGCGCTCTAGTAAACTCCACCATGAGTGTCAGGTCAGTCTAAGCTCATTACAGTATTTTGAGGCACACTGTGTTGGCTAGTCTAGTGACCCTGAAGGGTCAGAGGGGTTATCCTTTTGGGTCAGAGGAAGACTTTGCTGCTATGATGACCATGAGTCAGAGTTTTCTTTGTGGAGAATGTTTACTTTGCTGATGTCACCTCAAGTGTGGATCGATAAAACAAATGGCAATAAACCTTCCAATTTCAACTAAATAGTAAATTAAAACTGCAGAAATTAGATATGGAAAATATGCAGTCAGAATATAGAATTGGAATCCGAATGGGAATGCGAATCCGGGACAGTCAATCAATCAATAAAATTAGCGACTGAGAGTCAACCAAATCCAGATGTACAGTATCCAGATTCAAGGTCAAAATACAAAGGGCATCTGAATGAAAACTCCGTAGTTATAACCCATCAAAGTGAGAAGGGTTGGTGCAAACTGTGTGGCAAATTTCCTAATGATACTCATATTTTAATGTTTTTTTTTTTTTAATGGTAAGCTTAAGACTTGGACTTGAAAAAAAGCAGTATTGTGTGACTGCCCTGTCTCTTGTATAATAAATTTAACTAAATTGTACCTAAAATATGGTATGATTTAATTAGGGTTCAAAAGTTTGTGGTCAGCAGTTTTCAGATTGTTCCCACTCGTTTGCCAGTCATCATTTATCAATTATTTTGGCCATTCATGCCCTATCTTTATCATCCTGTCATTCACTGGTGCTGTGTCTCATTGATGAGACACAGTAAGTCTAGCTTTCGGTGACATCAGCCTGTCTTCTGACACAGTGTAACCCCCCTGTGCAGAGGCCATAGCTTCCATGTGTAGTTTTTTTTTTTTTTTTTTTTTTTTTTTTTGATGGCTGTGAGGATATGCAGATGGAGTAAAGTCTTTGAGGAAAAGATTTAAGAAGGAGATAAGATAATGCTAGTGAAACAAATAAGCCAAGTAAATAGAGAGAATAAAGACAAATAATCTCATAGGAATGGTAACCCCCTCGGACTGGGGCAAGAGGGAGGCCGCTCTATTTCCCGCTTGCCTGCTCCATTAGCATGACGCCCCCCGCACCCCCCAACACGACACATGCATACCTCACACAGTTGCCATCGTTAGTGACCGCAGCCTGTCAGCCGCTGCTGCGTTGTACTGGGCCGTGCTGAGCTGCGCTGGGCCAGGCAGGGCCCCCTTTGTGCCGGAGCAGGGAGGAGGGGGCGAGCGGGTCTGACGGCAGGGCCTTGCAGCTGTCGCGAGGGTCGAGCCATGGACGCCTGTGATCAGCCAGCCGTGAAATCTGCCCTGAACAGAACTGCATTCAGAGCCTGACCCTCTCACACACACTCCCAAACACACACACACTCGCTGCGACACTCCGCTCTCTTTGGTGCTAAATCTTCCCCAGGCTTGTGGAGCTCGTCTGGCGCCAGCTATTCGTTGCGCCCTGCCTGTCGATAACCCTTGCTTCCCCAAAACCCCCACTCACGCCTCCTTGCTCTCCTCTCGCACAAACAGACCCTTTCCCCCCCACCTTTTTTGTGCCAATCTCTACAGTAGATTTAAACAAATCGATCGGCAAGCATTAAGAAATAATGATTTCTTTGATTGAAGAAATAAGTACAAACAGCGTGAGGTGAAGGATGAGTGATGTTCAGAAGGGCTTTCAGAACCCTTTTAAAGGTTTTTATGCCATGTGTTTTTTGATGTTTACAACAGTTATACTCCGAGGAGTGTAGTCTACTTTCTTAAATGTAAAATGTAATTCATTATAAATGTTGTATCCCTACAGAAATCAATAGTACTTTTGAAAAATATGTTTAAGATCATCTACACTCATATTAGAAGACTTCAGTCACATCAGTTGCCCAATAAAAGTTGTTTTATTTTACATGGAGCGGGTTGCCTCATGGAGGCGGACATGTTGAGATCACATGATCAGCTAAATATTACTTTAGCAAAGTTCGTTAATAAAGGAAGAAGGAGCCGGGAACCAATGAATGATCAGAGTAAAGTTTAAATCATAAAATAAGCAAACAACAAAACGAAAGTAAAGCACGGACGACTGCCGCATGTAAATATAATAAGACACAACATATGATTCTGGACACTTACTGGTCGACGGCTCCATACTCCATCTTCTATTTCTCATACTTCTCATACTCCATCCCCTCACGGACGGCAGCCACCCCTCATCGCCAGCTCTCCAACCCACCTGTTGCTAAACAGCTCCAGCACCACTGCCTCGGGCAGCCACTGGCGGCCACCACTCCTGCGTGCTGCCCGACCTCCTCAGCACTGCGGTCCCCCTCAGCAGCGAAGGCTCTCCGATGCCGTGTCCTTCCGAGTGTCGACACCAATATAACGAAGTTCGTAACTCAATCAACTTAATGTTTTAATCATAAAACAAACAACAAAACAAAAGTAAATCGGCAGCTCCCTTACGGACAACTGCCCCATATAAACATAATAAAACGCAACATAATTAGTCCAGGCCTGGTTCTCTCTCTTTTTGCACTGTTGTCACCTCCTGCGACAACCTCCCTGAACCTTCCTCCCATCTGCCATCCGTCGTTCAAACAGGCCACCCTGAAGTCACGCAATTGGTTGACGTTATTTGCTATGTCATGCTTGGTGTATCAATGTGGCGCCACAGTGTTTATGTTTTTTTTTTCTTAGGAAAATCAACAGGTTGCTTGCTTATAGCTTTCTCCACATATTATGATGTGACAAGAGAAAAGATTACACAATTTACCTCTAATCCTGATAATTTATTTATCCTCAGGTGTGGTTATTGTGTAATTTGGGGAATTTGTATACAGTAACTACTGTATCAAGGTGTCTACACCTCACTGCCTCTGAAGAACATTCAAAACACAGAGGTTAAGATGTGATTTGCATATAGCAACGGAAGGCAATGATGATTGATACATGTTCCTATTCATCTTACAGTGGGGAATCCCAAAGCATAGATACTGTACTGTATTTTAAAGATGTTTTTTTTATAAAAAAAAAAAAAAAAAAAACTTTACTGTAAAGGGTTTTAACAATGTTTCTCATGCTTGTTGAACCATAAACAGTTATTATTGGACATGCACCTGTGGAACAGTCCTTATGACACTAACAGTTTACAGGAGATTGACAATTAATGTCACAGTTCCAATAACTTAGGACATTAACAAGACCTTTCTATACTGACTTGGGGAAAAACACCAGAAAAAAAATGTCCAGGGTCCCTGATCACCTGCATTAACTTTCCATAGTCCTGTTGAAGGGACTGCAGATGTGGACCGAGCAATAAACTGCAATGTCCGTAATGTAAGACGTTAGTGCTTTACAATTTGAACAAGCAAAACTCTACAACAGTAAACATGATGATCAGTAAAAAAAGATGCATGTAATTATCTCAGTTACCATTGTCCACTGTTCATTGTCCACAGTCATTTATAATTAACCAGCTTTTATTTGATATTTTGTCATTTTGGGGGTATTTCTTGATGTCTGATTTGTACTAGTTAATGTGGAACTGTACCTGTACTGACTAGACTGGCATGAAACCAATGCCTTTAGAATGTGTGATATGAGAGGCTCTTGAACTGACAGTATACTTCCTTGTCAACTGAGCTGTGCATTAGTGTGCTACTTGCCTTGTAATTTGGCCCAATTATTCCTGTTTAAAAACACGCACTGAGATTAGTGAAAAAGAGTAGCATCTGGCTGCTGAATTGACTGGCCATGAGAAAGTAGCATGGTGTGTAATGCCAGGAAAGCAGTTCAATGGGATACATTTCAGCAAGTTAGCTCTTCATGGATTGGATTACTAAGAATTTATTCCTGATTGAACCCAAGGTTGGGTAAGTAAACTACACTGTGTGCACTACTTCAAAATCAAATTCATCCAAGTGGTTAAGCACAGAGTTCAGAGTTGTCCATTTTGAATAGAGTTTCCAACAATCACAATTCATACGCATCTAATATTGACAAATGAGCAAAAATAAGACTGAAATGTTTCATTTTAATAAGTGCTAACTTGCAATAAGGCAATGGAGGTTAAGTGGGAATAGATCAGGACAGCCATGCCCTGGTGCCCATTTATCCACAGGGGCCAAAGGCATATGGAGAGGCTGGGTCAGCCCACCCACGCTGCTGAGTCAGCCCACATCCTGAATCCTGTGCCCTCATCTCTTGGCACTTGTGCATGGCTTGGAAAGGAACCAAGATGGCTGCTGCATGTAGGGCCTTTGCTGTCAAGTTCTGCCAGTCGAACTCATGTTCCACTTCCTCTTCTATTTGCCTTCTTTCCTGTCAGACTAAATTCTGTCTCACCCCCCCCCCCCCCCCCAACCACACACTCACTCACACGTCTACATTTATTGAGCTATAATATGAATTTATCACAAACACATGATCTTTTTCTTTTTATGTGGTCATTTGGCAAATAAAGTTGTGAAGATCACATCCAAAATCGCTGCCATTTTAGAACAAGGGGAAAGCCTCTTTGGATTACTCTTTGTTTATGCCGATTCTCAGTGCCGGTTAGAGTAAAGTCTATATTGTATTATGGGAAGATGTGGAGGAGGATATGGAGCTTCTGAATAGGTTGGGTGTGTGTGAAGATCAGTGACTGATAATAGAACAAGCCACTGCAGGCAAACTCACCCTGCCTCGTGCTTCACATGGAAACTGACTGCACTTCTGGAATGCTTTATTATTTTATTTGAATACTGGTAAATACCTCGGGGGCTGAAGTTATAATATTTATAATACATTTTGTTGTAGCCAACAACAAGGTTAAACCTGACACTCTGGTTGTGTATTTAACTATCAACTAACTCTCATTAGAGTATTAGTAGACTGTTAGGTTATGGTGTTAGGATTCAGGTTAGTAGAATAAGTTGACTTGTAGTTGCCAAGTTACTTATAATGAGTAGAATATCTGTTGGGGGACCATCAACATAAAGTGTTAGCAGCTATTAAGCAGACAGTCTACTAATACTCCAATGACAGTTAGTTGATATGTAGTTGCAAACCTACTTATAGTAGAATGTCTAAAGTAGACTATCGAAAAAAAGTGTTACCAAGATGTATGTTTGGATTTATTACAGTTCTTCACTGAGAAAGTTTTGATCACAGATTTAGTCGCAGTAAACAGCGCAAGTGGCTCGTGAAGGAACACAGACTGACTGAACTACACTTTAATTTAAGCAGAAAAACTCAATGAAGATTGCTAAACTCCTGCTTACTTGTTTGTTTGTGTCTGCGCTTCCGCAGTGTAGAGAGAGCAAGTGTGCATGGTTGCCAGATTGCAAAAATTAAGTAAAACACCTAGCAGAAAATGTCTGATTGGGGGGTTTAAGCTAGTGCAATCTGGCAACCACAATCATAAAAGCCCTAAACCTATAGCAGTCTGTACAATTTTGTCTTTTTAGAGTTTTTAGTTAAAATATTTATATTTTTTTTAACTACATTCTAGTCTCGTCTTTTTTCGTCTACGATATTGCATGTTAATATATTCAGTTATTATTTAATGACCTTGGTGTCAATGAGTGTCTTGTCATTGTCTTAGTCATGGAAAAAAAGGTTGTTGACGAAATTTTTTTGTTATACTTTTCCTTAACAAACTCAACACTAGCCCATTGACTTGTTACGTTCTATACATGTTTGTTGTTGTGCTTTTGTTTTTGTATTTCCCTCCTTCTCTTGTATGCCTCCTATTCGCTCTCAGGTTCCTGTGATAGGCCGTGTCAGTTTAGTTTTAGATAAAGCACATTTCCTACAGCCTCAAGTGCAGCCCAAAGTGCTGTACAAAGCCATCGATAAAACCAAACACAGAAAATACAAAACACAACAACATAAATTTAAAGTCCCTATAAAGGCAATTCTATAAAAAAAAATCTTAACACATTATAAATGTTAGAAATGTATTGCTAAAACATATTACAAAGACTGTGAACTGTGAAGTACTGAATTGTGGAGGTCATGTGTTTTTTCACCATTGCTGTGTTCTAAAATGGTGGATCGATAACGCACTGTAGCCACTGAGCTCTTGCTCCGCCCCTACTTGATGACACACTGGAGCCACTGAGCTCTTGGCTCCGCCCCTACTTGATGGACACACTGGAGCCACTGAGCTCCTTGGCTCCGCCCCTACTTGATGACGCACTGGAGCCACTGACGCTGGCCCCTCCCCTAACAATAGAGCACATTCACATCAGTTCGCCGCTCAATCGCGAGTTACTGTCTGTCAATACTATTAGTTACTACAGTACAGCCTACAGTTTGCTAGCTAGCTATGCCATAGCTATATGGAATGCGTACTACCTTGATGCGATCACGTACAAAACAGATCGGTGTCCTTATTTACATTTCCGAAAAACGATCACATCAAGAAGAGGTGGATTAATTTTGTGAAGAGCCCCCTTGATGGAGAGCTGAGGATCACCGCCAAACCCCGCCTCTGTAGTGATCATTTTACACGGGATAGTTAATTAGTAAACTTTCGTCGGAGACAACTGGGATTCACTGATAATCCGCTGTTACTGGTGAATGCTCCCTCCTCGGCCTTCATCCTCCCGTCGCGCCGACAACTGGTGCCATCATCGACAGTGCGTGCCCACCAAATAGTGTAAGTTGCCTTGTGTGCTTATTATGTTATAATTATAGTAGGTAGTCCCAGGGGCGTAATTTGTGGGGGGGTTGGGGGGGGAGATAACCCCCCCCCCAATATTTAAATCTATGCATTACAACCCCCCCAAAATTTATACCATGATCACATGAAAACCCCCCCAATGTTCAAACCAAATCTACACCCTTGGGTAGTCCACACAGTAACTCCACAGTTGAGTGTGGTGACTGCAGCGTTTCCCGCGAGTGGGCGTGGTTTCACCGCAGCCAGCGGACACGCCCCCAGCATTTGAGAGCAGAGACTACTGCTCATTTTTTCGAGATTTTGATAGCTTATTTTATGTATTTGCAGGCTTTTTTTTATCCTTTAAATTTGGCTGGGTGGCTAATAACACATTTTTCTGTGGGTGTGACAAACTCAGAACACATACTTAATTTTGGACTTTACAGGGACTTTAATATTTAGTGCTCTCCTGGGTCAGAGTCAAACACCAAGCTATAAAAGTGCTTCTTCAAAGCTGTTTTAAAAGAGGTGTCAGCTGTCAATCATCATCAGGGCGGCTCTTCTGCGTCCAATCTGCTGTTTTAAAAGACTTCCAGCGCGTCTCGTTTGGCAGAAGTGTGTGTGTGTGTGTGTGTGTGTGTGTGTGTGTGTGTGTGTGTGTGTGTGTGTGTGTGTGTGTGTGTGTGTTCAGTGTCCTGAGTTGCGTACTTTGTATCAGTTTAATCGAATCCATTTGTGTTTGTGTAGTCTAACATCAATTTCCTTAGTGTTATTTGTGCTTTACTCCAATGTTCCGAGTTTAATGTTCTTTAGGCCTATGTGGGAAAAGAGAACAGGTCAGTAGATTACGCGATGTACATTGTGCCCGTAGTAATGTCAGGTGTTTAACACATGTGTGCGCCACCCTTTGTATTTTTGATTTCTTAGTTAGAGAAGTATTTTAGGGCGTCAAATACGCTGAAGAATTCAGTTTATTTTCCACTTTTTATTTTATTAGGTTAGAGGTTGTGGGGGAAAGTTCAAGTGAATTATTTTGTTATATTTGGTTCTTTAATTTAGCGCCACTTAAGTTCTTTTTCCCTATTATTATTTGTATGTTCTTTTCCTTCTGCGTGTTTTCATTTACATTGTACATTGCTCACTCACTGTCTTCAGTTTTTGTAATAAATGATCACGATTCCAACACTTTGTGTATTCTATTCATGTTTTTTTTCTAACCAACAGTAGTGTGATATCTGAATGTTGCGTTCCATCTCCTAGACCTTTAAAGATCGTGACAATATGTATAATACAGTATAATACAATAATACAGTATATTCACCACCATTTAAAGTGTAACAGACAGCGATGACATCATCATAATATTTGCATACTAAATGTGGTTTGGTCTTGTCCTTCTTCTAAAATCTAAGCTTATAAACTTCATCACTTATTACTCTTTTTTTCTAAGGAAATGCAAATCTAGTAGTGAAATGTTCTGTTTTCTCTCTCTTGCTCTCTCTCACATGAGTTGTTAGGTTTTATTGAGCGCTTTAACAAAGTTTTTATACTACAAATGTGCCCTTGTGCCACTGAATTTGTACTTCCTGCCCTGCAGTCACACAGGGGTCCTGTTTCTAAACCTATCACACACCCTCACCTGCTACTGTGTTTCCACAAATGGCTTACTCTGTGACTGCACAGACATTTGCTTAAACTCAAATTTCAGGAAGGTCAAAGAGATTCGAACAGTCTGGAGGCTTTTGGAAGACATGTAGGCCTATTATGATAAGATCTGAAAAAGTTCTTGAACTGATTCATTTGAATATGTGTTTTTAAAAACGTTTAAGGTGGGGCTTCAATAATACACTGTTTATTTACCCCACACACACACATCTGGCATTCTCAAAAGATGTGACGTATCAGTGTTTGCTACACAGGATAGCCCTCAGGCCTTTCAAAACACCACCCAAGTTACTGCATGTGAAAACAGAGAAATACACCATGTGTTCCCTTTGTTGTAAAGTTTACAGTCCATTTTTTGTATTATTTAAACAAGATTTCATTAACTGACTGAAGTTATGATGCATTTACCATTGGTCAGTGTCCAAGGTCTTAGTTACACCTGAGATTGTAATGGATTCAGACCATATGTGCTCTGTCTTTTCCTTTGGCTCTCGGGTTGAGCTTCTTTTGTACATTAGCAATACCATAATTACGATAACTGTTCTCAAGACTGATTTATTGATGTCATTATTGTGCACTGGATTCCTGTTAATTGTGCAAAACTCTAAACTGAGGATTTTCATTTTGCCCTCGACCCAGACGCCGGAGGCTCTTCAAACAGGATACAGAGGTAGATGGCAAAAGAGATTTGAAGTGATAGCCCATTTTAGTGGAGAAAAAGGCTCTGATTGTCTCCGCTCCCCATCGCACCCTCCCCGTGACAGCCTCGCATGCCACTGGAGAAAGAAAGGAAATAAAGCAGCTGAGAGAAAGACGGAGAAAGTGAGGGAGAGAGTTAGAGAGGACAGTGTCGCTCTGCAGCTGCTCCTCTGGATGTTTTTGGATTACATCAGTGCTGAGGAAAGAAAGGAGCGAAGGACGGATAGAAAAGGGATCAGAGGGAGAAGGGAGCGGGGCACACTCCACAAATCAGGGCTCTTATTTTGGGAGGGGGTCGGGGCTCGCTCTGGAGTTCTCTAGGACAGAGCTGTCATTGTTAGCAGGTTGAAGTGGGTAAAGCCAGGGCTCAATAGTGTGGTGGGGACCCCCCCCCACCAAACTGTACCCCCTACTACCACATCCTGACAACACAGTAACAGCAACCCAACCTGGCCCTGTCAGCTGCCCGCGCCTGTGGATGGCATGCAGCTGAGATCACATTGCTCCGGGTACCCACTCCTGTCCCCCCTTTGGAATTAATACTCCTACATCTTTGTTTGGCTGGCAATCGCTGGCATTGAAATGGGCAGAGAGAAGGGACAAGCACAGAAGATCAAGGAAAAGGGGGAAGTTGCCAAGTTAATCAGCACCTCATAGAATGTTTCCTTCTGATCTCATTTAGATCATTTTACTGCTGTGTCACAGGATCATATGGTATACAATATGTTTTCTCGCTGAAAGAAACCTAATAGAAAATTATGAAGATTACTATAGAAGCATTTTATAACCTCATTTATTTATTCTTAAACTAGCTGGACATCATATGCGTGACAATTTAAAGATTCATTTTGTCTTCAACCAAGGAGACCCGAGGTCTAGGACCAAGGAGCAGGACCGGACAATTTTAAATGATTTTTATTAGTGCCAAACGACTAACGTTTCGACGCCCATGCATCTTCTTCAGAGTCAAACAGTCAATGCCATCGATGTACAGATTTGAAAGAATCAGAATTCAAGGCATTGGCCACTGGCCTAGACCCAGTTCTTCATTAAGACCATTAGGTTCCACTGTGTTAAGAGTGAAAATCCAAAAAGCTTCTCTTTGTAGTAGGGACTTCACTATATCGCCTCCACGTTGCGAGGGTAGAATTTTTTCAATACCCTAAAATTTTAAGGAGGCATTGGAGCCATGATTAGCTTGTACATAATGCCTCGCAATTGCATAGTCCATATTAAGGTTCTGAATTGCTGCTTTGTGTTCTGCAATACGTATTTTAAGGGGGCGTTTAGTCTGACCTATACCAAACCGCATGGACATTTCAACATGTAAATCACGTGGGTGGTGTTACAATTAATGAATGAGTTAATCTTGTATTTTTTACCTGACTGGGGATGGGAAAATTGCTTTTTGTCATTTGAGCTAGAACAATAGGTACAATGCCCACATCTGTAAAAACCCAAAGGAGGGGCAGGCAACCATATAGGTTTTGGTGGAGGGCTCATGGTCGTGTGAACCTTTGGGTATTGAAAAAATTCTACCCTCCCAATGTGGAGGCGATATAGTGAAGTCCTTACTACAAAGAGAAGCTTTTTGGATTTTCACTCTTAACACAGTGGAACCTAATGGTCTTAATGAGGATGGGTCTCTCATGCTTTTTATAATTCACTTTTGGAGGCACTTAGCCAACGATATACGATTTTTTTATATTTTTTTTGTCTACACCTGAGTGCTTGTACAACACTGGTTAATTGATGTACCACACCCACCTAGGCCAGTGGCCAATGCCTTGAATTCTGATTCTTTAAAATCTGTACATCGATGCCATTGACTGTTTGACTCTGAAGAAGACGCATGGGCGTCGCATGGGGTACCTGCAGTTTCTCTCAGTCGAAAATGTAATTGAAAAAAAAAAAATGCAATCATTGACTCAATAGTTTCTCTCAGATATACAACACAGATATGGCATTATAGAGACCATCAGTGTCATTATGAAAACTGTCAGTGTAATCTTTACTGAATGAGCAGTTACCATTTCACCATCAAGAGGGAGAGAAAGTTGTGCAGGGAATGGATTGAAGGCACTTTGATAAGGACACTGACTGCAAACATGTGGTTTGTAAGGTGTTGTTTGCAGTGGACTGATACAGTTGTCTTTGTATGGTTATAGCTAGCAGTGTACAAGGATTGTGGGCTTAGCCATGGGAGAGTATTCTGTGGAATGTGCTCCTTTGCATTGGCTCTGACCTTTCTCGCTGATTGATTGCTGTGCTGTCCATGCTCCAGTGGACATTGAAAGGTGAGAGACCTTAAGCACCACACAATTCTACTTCCACTCTAGAAGGACCAAACTTCAGCTTCCTTTTCCTTTTCATGAATTTAAAGGTTAAAGCATTAAAGCGATCTCATTTGGTGTTGATAGAAATTGGCAATTGTTCGGATCCCGTGAAGCAAGAGCGGGATTTGATTGACTAAAGAGAATGGCGCTATAATTCACACAAAAAGAATCAATATTTACGAGGGGACGTCAAGGCAAGAATGCTCCCTTTTTTTTCTTGGGATGTTTTTCTTCAAATGGCTTTTGAGAGAATTTATACCTCATTTGAGTTAAGAATAGGGGCATTGTAAGACTGTTTCTTCACCCTGCTTCTTTTTTGTTGTCTTGTGACTTATACGATGAAACTACCCCTGAGTTGTTCAACAAAGCTCCAAGTGATCAGCACAAGTGCACCCTGCATTGTGACACTGGTGGATGTGACCCCTTCCCCTCCTTCAGATTCCTAGTGATAGCTTTTAGTGTCTTTTTATTGTTTTATTGGCTTCCAAAGTCAAGGGCTCATCCTTTGAAATGCCCCACCTCTGTCTCTTCTTGTCCAGACCAAACCATCACATGATGTCAATAGAGGAACCATTTGAAAGTGATCATAAAGGAATAGACAAATAGATGGCTTTAAACCTGCAAAGTGATGACCTGGCAGTACTGGTAGACCATTTTGGACTCACAACAAACCAGCTACTGTCACAGTCGATTAGAACTTCTATTAAATGCCGGTTGTTGCGATGGTTGTTAAGTGGAATTTCTCTTAATAAAGGGTACAATTTCATGGACATAGTGATAAACCTACATCTAAACACACAGACATAAGCAATATCAAACTCTGGGGAGGGTCTTGGGGAGTTCCAATGTCTTAGTCGTGACCTTTGCTCCATTTTTGCCCTTTCTACACTTCTCTGAGTATTTACCTCGCCAGAAGTTCATGGATAGGGTGATAGAGGCTGCCATAATAAACTGGGCTCACTGAATGCCACATAACTTAAGATCAGGGTCCAGTTGGTCAAAAAGTTTAATCTGGATCAGAATTATCTGGATTTGGAAATCCTATATTTCCAATCCAGGATCAGGTAATCCATTTTCCTTTTGTGCCAGTTTTTCAAAGCAAAATCAGGTTAGATCACCCTTATTCAGATACACACTTTTTCAGATTACCAAATCTGGATTACTAGTGTTCTATGGGGCCTCTAAAGGGACATGATGATGATGGAAAAATATGAGATGGGGTGAAAAAAAATTTCTCTCAGAAAAGTTTCAGTAATTTACCTGGGAAACTTTACGTTCGCTCACAAAGAACTTTTGAGTGGTTTGTTCTCTTATGAGTGTGCCAATGTAGTTTACAAACCGTGATAATAAAAAAAAAAAGACAAAAAAACCCCACTTTAAATTAAATATAATTGTCAGGTTGTGGTGCAGGCAGAAGACGACAAAGAGTCAGAAGTTGCAAAGCATTTACTTACAATACTATAACTTAAACTGGTACAAACGGGCAGAAGGTTCACACATTATGAATTATGTTCACACTATGTTCACACTAGATACAAAGTAGAACGGACCAAGATTGATTGAACAGGAGGGACCTAAATACAAAAACAGATGAACACTGATTGACAGAACACAGGTGATGCAGATGATGATGATGATGATGATCTAAACCCAGGTGATACAGTTAATGATGATGACACGTGACATGAAGACAGGCAGACAACTCCAATGAAAACAAACTGAAACCAAACAGAACACAACTGTGACAATAATATCTTTGTTTGATATTTACAGCTGTTTGGGGATTATATTATGGCACCAAAATATATTTTTTACTTTACTGTAGGCTACTGAAAGGCTTAATAGTTAGTCTGATGTCTAGGGGAGCGCGGGGCACAACCTAACGCGGGGCTAAATGTAACACGGACCTTTCACGTAGTTACTCAGGGTCACGCGGGTTGTGTTTACGCTCTTTTTCTCTCGCTGCCAGAAGACGGTCTCCCCGTGGATTTGTGAAAAGTTTTGGTAATATTTTGTGAAGATACGGGACAAAGAGTGTTTTGACACCATCTAAGTATTTTTTTTCATCATACATATTTTTCTGTTTCTGAGTTGTGTGTGTACGTCACCAAATCTAACTTTATATCGCCTTAATCACTGTCTTGTTGGCTAAAACATGGCACCATTTTGAAACATGTCAGCAACTCCTAGCAACTGTTAGCTAGGTTTAAAATATTTTTTTACACAGCGGGGTTAGTTGTAACACAGTGTTACAACTAAGCCGCCAAGTGTTCACAATATTGTAGGCTATGGGATTTGTTTACTATATTGATCACTTGTTTATTTATTAAAAATATTGCCTGTTTTCATGTAATAAACACTTTAAAATGTGATTTTAAGCTTGTTTTTATTATTATTACTGTTACTATTAATAATAATAATAATTTTGCATGCAAAACTGTTCAGCCCTTTTACTATATCTCTATCCATGATATTGATCCATAATAGAAGGATGATTGGATGAGGGATGGATGTATGGATATCTATCTATACAGATGTACAAACAATATCAAACTATACAGATAAAATAGTACTGAATTATGTGTGTTACACATAAGTGTTACAACTAACCCCTCTGTCTGTTACAACTAACCCCGCATATGGGGTAAGTTGTAACATTTGCACTTCTGTCACTTTCAGTGCAACTGTACGAAAATGGAAGGTCCTAGAAAAAAACTTTAAGTGTTCATTTGTAGCAGAGATGTGTATGTTTCTTGTGTAAAAGAAAAATTAATCTAACCTAATTATTTTTTAAATAATTGAGCCAAAACCAAAATGCGTTAGGTTGTGCCCCGCTCTCCCCTACTTCTAATTTCTTACTTTAACAGTTAAACTAATTAAGAGCGAAATAAAAAATATGTCTGTATATGATAGAAACCGCATTAACACCCGGCAGCCCACCAAATGCGTGTGTATTAGCAGTGGCGTGTAACGCAGTCACACCTACTAGCCACTTTGGCGGGTTGAATTTATATATAATATATACATTTTTCAATTGTAGTCTATTGAAAAGGCATCTGAAATAATAAACTGTGCTTATTATTATTATTATTATTATAGATGATATTAATGGAATTGTTTTCCCATTGGTATATTGCTGTCAAATGTGTGGCCAGTGAAAATGCTTTACAACAGAGTTGTAACTTAGGAAAACCACTAGGCATAGTGGTTGGTGAGCAAAAAAGTTAATGTCAAGCCCTGTGGTAAATTCTAAATTGTTTTTTTTTCAGTTTTAAAGTTTGATTAATTATTTGTTTCTGAAATCCACTCTTCTGCTGGGATCAGTATAATCCTGATTTTTTTGGGATCAATGGTATCCCAATCTTGCTAAAAAAGTTTTGAACAACACAAACTGATAATTTGATTCAGATCAAAACCAATATTTGAGTTTGTGATCTAATCTGATTTCAGAATCCTTTTATTTCTTTTGAACAACCCATTTTCAGGCTTTTATCCAATCCAATAGCTGAAATCAGATTTTGAACAACCGGGCCCTGGTTGTTGAAAGTTAAGAAGCAGGAATATTAAGAGAGCATGCTGGGGAAACCATTGAACATCAGTAGAAGACTGTAAGGGTCATACTCTTAACAGTTAATTATATCCAAGAATATGATTTACCTTGTCCTATAGACAGAGCCTTCGGCATTCATTATAAATAATGGCTCTGTTGGAGAACAGTATGGAGTTAGAGACAGGGTTAAGAATGCTTCTCATCCTTTTCCTGTCCTCCAGGTAGGATTACTTGGCCTCTTAATTCAACAAACATACAAATTACTCCATATAAATAGTACAGGCCAGAGGTACTTTTAGATGTGTATTGGGGACAAACCCCAACACCAAGATTAAGAATAAGAAGATTTGGCCAGAGTAAATTTAGATAATTGCAGCTTCATTATAGTCTTAACAATTCACACGTACTCCACTTGTTTCAGAGGAAATGCAAATTCAATATTAGTCTTTATCCAGACAACTGAAAAAGTTTAGACCTTTGCCACTTTCTCAGAGCTTGTAATCAAGCGTTATCAATTAAAGGACACAAAGATGAAGATGTACGGTACTTGACCGCGAGAAGACCGATGATCTGTGGTAATCCTTTTACCTTCTGTCGTCCGGTCACCCTCACTTCCTTAAATGCTTTCTTGATGTCTTTGTCACCTCTCTGAGTTGTAAACAAACCTAAAAGGGATTCCAGAGATACCAATGCCAAACTGTGTCCAAATGGCCACTCATCTGTGCTTTGATGATACTGGTGGGTGTAAGTGTCTCCTGCCATGTTTATAAGAGTGGTCAGTGATGGTGGATGTCCAGACTGCATTTAGGCTTCAGGTCAACTTGGATACCAAGGCCTTAAAAATTGTCAGTAAAACTAATAGCCCCTAATGGGACCACCAGGGATAGTAGTTGCCTGTAGCAAAGTCGGCTGGCACACCAGCCCTCCACAGCTCTAGCTTTCACACACACCAGGAACACATGACCAGTCCAGACAATGCTAATGTGAAAGGAATGAGTTTATGAATGAAGTTGAGGCCTCTTTTATTGGACTTAAAGCTGTACACTTCTCAAAGGGCTCTGTTACTTTAACAGCGTCTCTGACCTACTCCAGAAACCATGAGCAGATGTAGCCCTATCCCTAAAAGCAGTTCAGGGGTAAACAATATGTCGCCTATTTTTTTCAGAGATATAAAACTGTTTGTTTAGTTTATCCTTTCGGTTTGCTTATCTGCTTGAAAGGGGTCAGGTCTCACCTCGCTTTTCTGCAGGTGATCTTTATCAAAATGACCTAGGCTGTGTAGACTCTTGGTAATTCCAACCCCTAGAGCAGCTGTTCTGGCCAGACACACACACTATCAACACAACTCAAACCGCAGAAAACCGCTGAAATTCTGACTCATCTTAGTCCCCAGTTCAGATGACCTAATGGTCAGTGGCTAATGGTCTCCAAAGAGTCTGGAAGCTGAACAGTGAGTTATCTGCTAGATACCGATGTTTGCAATTGATTGTGTGAGATGGAGGACAGATTGTGAAGTATTCAGCCCAGTGTGACATCCTCAGGTCAAATAAAAAACATTCTGAGATTGATAACATAGTTTAATGCACTTGCATTCTCTAAAATCTCTTAGTGACCTAAATATGTTAAACGGTCTATTTGAACTTTTCATTACCAGAAGTCATTGCAAATACTTTTGTTTACTTGTTTTGTCAGTGTCAGAATATCTACTGGTCTTGAGTCAGAGCAAATAGTCTGATGACAGTCATTTATTGGTCCATTGGTCAAGTTTGTTTGTTCAAGAGAATTTGCTTTGAAGATGCTGGCATATTACTCTGGTGCTAACTGAAATAATCTGTTACAACTTTATACAGTAGTTCTCGTTCGTATGTGTGTGGTTAGTCACTTTTTGGAAATCTACTAAAGTATCTGGAATTGATTTCAACTTAAGTAAAATGACTACTAAATAACGTGAGTAAAATGTGCTTATTGGTAGCTGAAAAAGCATTATCCGATTAGTCAAAATAGCCTATGAAATTGGCGAATAAGTGTAGTTTTCTTTGTTGATGTATTTCCAGTTGAAACAGGAAGTTTGAGTGAGACATTTCAAAGATTTGGGGCCTTATTTTAACGATCTAAGCGCATGGTCTAAAGCGCAGGGCGGAAGTTCACTTAGGGCATGTCCGAATCCACTTTTGCTGGTATAACAGGGTTGTCCCTATTCTCTTAATGAGTAATGGGTGTGTTTTGGGATTTACATGCGTTAAACCAATCGGAGTCTCATCTCCCATTCCCTTTAAATGCCAGTTGTGCTCGCGCCATGGCGGATTCGCTATTTACATGACAGAATTTTATAGTGGAAAGACCTAACACGTCTCCAGAGTGCAAACAGAACTGCTCGTGCGCGAGGTAAAAGTGCGCAAGCAGACTACATTGTAATCCTTTTATTTCAAATATTTTGCATGTTTGTGTGCTGCTGTGCGTCCTTGTGTGTTTAATAAGCAGAGTGTACGCGCGTTGTGGACCCGCCTGTAGGTGCACATTACTAACATGCTTTTTAAATAACAAAAAAAAATATTGCACCATTGACTTTAGACCAGGTTTTGGTTGGTCAATGGCGCAGTGTATTTCTGTTGCCTCAAAATAGCAACGCGCCAACAATGTGCCTGAACACACTTCGTTTTCAGACGGATGCACAAATGGGCGCAAATGCATTTGCTATTTAAACAACGTGGCACAGGACGTGAAAATTATAACTGCGTCGGACTGAAACTAGCAAAAAATACTTGTTTTTCATTCTGGCACACAGCTAGAGAGCTCAGTTCTTGAATTACAGAGTTGACTCATCCGCCTTCGAAACATGAGAGGAATGGCCCTTGTTTTACAACATTTCATCTTTTTGTGAATGGGAATTCCATCCAGAAGGTGAAAAAAAGCAATCTTCCGGCCCATTTAAGCTGCGTCTGGGGAGACCTCTGTGTGAGCACTGCAAGCCGAGAGAAATGTTTATTTAACTTTAACCACTTCCTGCTGCAGTTTAAGACTGCAGGGGTAGTGCTTTTGTTAAAGCCTAAATATGTATATATATTTTGAATCCACAATTATGCTTTTTTTATTATAAAAAGTCATCAATTCATGTTTAACAAAGCCATTTCAGTGTTTTCACAAGCATAATTTATTTAGCTATAATCTTGTCACTTATTGAACACAGAATTTCCTAGCTAACCAGAAGCTCTCTTTCTATTCTTTTTCGTTTTTTTTAGGGAACAACCCTGCCCCCCCTTTCGCCACACCACCCTGGAAGTCTTCATACATCAGTGCTAAATGCACATTTTTACCATTCCCTTCCCCTCTACCGACTTCTCTGTCTCCGAGCTAGAGGCCTTAATGCCGTAGAACCGACTCTAACCCAAAGAGATCCATTTATGTTCATGTGGGCCGCTCCCCCACCCCAAGCCCTGGCTAGGCCTGAACCCCGTGGGTTCCAGCAGTTGAGCTCTCAGTGTGACGCTATTTAAAGCCACATCTGCCAGCGGCCTCCATTTGCATCTCTGAACATATACACCACAAGGGCTACTCCCCTCGCAGCTTAGCATAGCAGAACACCCATCTGTTAAGAAAATATAGACCCTCTACAGCTTTCATTCATTGACTGTAACCTGCCCCTTATGACAAAAGCAAGCTTTTGTTCTGCTCGCTACTTTTGAAAAAGCGTTAGTTATTATAGCATTAGCAGCATTGATATTATAATGTCATGCAACGTGTTTTACAGTCGCAAATAGGCATGATTACTTAGGTTAACTTAGTACTAGCTTAATAACTAACTAGGAAAGCTGTGGCTTATTTTTAGCATGTAAAGTAGCCATTCTTTCCAGAGGAGCTATTAGTTCAACTTCCCAGAGTACAAGTTCTTGGAAATCTAACCTCTGCTTAGTTTGCGTTTGTATTATTTGAATGTTTGATCCTAGTTAATTCGATCTGCAAGGTTCGGTTTACAACATTAATTTTCTTAGAGGGTACTTCTCTTTATTCTTTTATTTGCATGTACACATGTCTTTTGAACAGGCTATAACTTATCCTTTCACTTACTTTGCCTCTTCCCTTCTTCAGCTGGTGAAAGGAAAGCACTTCTTTTAAAAGCGTACAATGTCTAACCACCCACATTACACAGCCGTGGTAAACTTCTGGGCCTCTTTGAATTCGTTGTGCTGACCTTTGGGATGTAAGAGGCACCAAATCAGTTTATTTATCTGAACTCTGTATCATGCCCTAACTTTCAGCTATTCACCAAACACACTGGGCCCAGTTTAGTATTGGGGGCTAAGGGTAGATCGCTTACTTTCACGTCTGTGTGTGCCTGTTTTTTGGGTTTCCAAGCCTATAGTTCTTCTACACCTACATTTAAGATGCTTGCATTTTGTGAATAAGTAATTACAGTGCATTGTGCGCACTAACTATAGCATGGAGGTTGCCTGTCCACTTGCATTAGAGTAATTTGATTGTGAGAGAAATACAAGATGGCCTTCTTTTTCGCCCATCTTCTCAAGCCTGTCGTAAGATCTTGTGTTTTTCACGAGGTGGTGGCGGGGGTCCTGAGGTTGTTTCTGCTTTTGTTGTTACACGATTGGCCTCTGAATTGAAGCTCTATCAAAAAGAGCATGGCGGATTTACGCGTTCAGCAACTCCCTCTTGTGAAAGCATGCTTGTCTGGTTAGCTGTTGCCTTCATTCAGTCTCTGATGAGACCTCAGTTTCTTTAAATGTGTCTTAGAGTGAAGGAAGCTTTGTGTACGGATTCTGCGAATAGTGCGGGATAAAGCTCAGAAGTGATGTCCCCTCTTAATTTGTATCCTTTGGAAATTGAATCCTGGTCAGTGCCTTCATTTACCAATGGGTGGCGCCCACTTACAAAAGAACTGCTGTCTCTAGTGGAAATTCTGCATGCATCTACTGTGTTTATATATATATATATATATATAAATATATACAGGTGAAACTCGAAAAATTTTAATATCGTACAAAAGTTCATTTATTTCAGTAATTCAACTTAAAAGGTGAAACTAATGTATTATATAGACTCATTACATGCAAAGTGAGATATTTCAGGCCTTTATTTGTTATAATTTTGATGATTATGGCTTACAGCTTATGCAAACCTTTTTACAATATTCTAATTTTGAATTTGGGGTTTTCATAATTACTGAAATAAATGAACTTTTGCACGATATTCAAATTTTTTTAGTTGCACTTGTACATACATACATACATACATACATACATACATACATACATACATAAATTAATGTTTGGTATTTCTAATTTTTTCAACATTTTCTAAATCGTTACTGTCGGACAAACTGTTTCATCTGCACCACTTTTGAAATACTGAAAATTGCAAACACATCTAATTTATTTCGATGGCTATTCTTTTGTCATATACTTCCAAACATCAGCAAGGTATCCATCAAGTTTGACGTGGGAAAATTATAACCGAGTCTCTTTTTCCCCAAACAACATTGAGGGCTGATCAAAGTTATCGCATGGTAATTGGTCTCTATTTACACTCCAAAACAAATAGGCATTCTGCTGAGGCGGCTCCGCACTGACGGCACCCTCTAACCTGTGATCACGGCGTGGGCGGCAGAATGCAGTGCAGCACATGTACCTGAGTTTGCTGTGGAGCATGCTGACCTGTGTTCGTCCTTATCACTTTGTTACCAAATAGCCGACTTTGTTGATTGAAATAGCCGACAGACTGCAATCCATTTTAGCATTTTATGGTTACACTGCTTTCCTTTCACCCACACACACTTTTTTTCAGGGCCATGGACATGCACTGCTTGAAGCACTGTTTAAGGACATTATGTGAGATCTGATAGAATATTGAGATTTAGATTATTCTCACACCATTTCCTCATATTCTGTCAAACTGGTATCGCTCTGTTGCGGCATGATAATCACAGCAGTGAGAAAATCGCAATGAGATTAAAGAGGAATGCTCAAACACCCTCGCGGGGGATGAAAAAGCATTCAGGCAATGCAAGGTATGGTTAGAGCTTATTAAAACCAACTCTAAATGGGTGTGGTTTTAATTTTACATAAGCTTAAAAGAAAAGTTATGGTGATCTATTTGCATTCTCCACAGATGTTGAGCTTGATTTATGCGTTCAATCTTGTGTAGTACATCCAGAGGATTTCGTCTCAGTTTTTTCCCTGGCTGATTTAAGCGATCCTCCGGCTATGTGTGGACATTCATGGGATGCTTCAACAAAGTTATTTTACTGGAAGGTATAAGCAAGTTTGCACAGATCCTTCATGTTCATCAACATGAAGATTAAGATCCTTCATCGATTAACAAGTACTCAAGCGAACTGAGCAGAGGCAATAAGAGAGAGTCTCAGAAACTAAAGCATTAGAGCCAAAGACAGATGTGCAACAAGTGTCTGACATATTTCCTTTGGAAAGCCTCATGCCAAATCCTGCGCCATATGTCATTTGGTCCATGCTGGCCTTTTTGGCAGATCCTGAGAAAATGACACCTGCACCTGCATGCGATGGTTCTGGGCTCAATGAGCAGGGCCATGGACAGATTGGCCACTTGTACAGTAAAAGCTCTCATAATGCATCCTTTATTGCTTGTTATGGATGGAGGATGTGTGCATGTGTTCTGCACTCCCCGCTGTGTCCATGGCCCAGGGGGACCTGTTTTCCTGGAGTGTAGACAGTAGAGCTGATATGAAGCCACATACGCTATGTTGTATGCCAACAGTATGACCCTGGGGTGTAACGTGCTAAACTTAGTCCCCTGGGGTTTCCTGGAATTGTGGAACTGGGTGGTTGGGTTAACAAGGGGGCCTTGTGTCCGGCGCATGGCTGGCTAATGTGGGGGGCGATGCTCATGCTCCTGATGGGTCATCAGGGAACTAATCTGACAGGTGCTTCTTTTGTTTCAAGGGAATTGATTGCAGACAATGGCCTTGACCCTGTCGCTGTGCTCACTGATGTGTCGTTTGTGGAGGCCTTGGGCGTACCGGACACAGAAGGTTTTAGAACTCATATAATCTCATGTAGGTGACACCAGAATCAAGTGGAATATGAATGAAAAGAGCCAAATAGTATTAATGTGTTTTTTGTTTTTTTTTTGTGTGCAAATATTAGTAGCCTCAAAAAGGGTTAAAGGGATAATGTGCCCAAAACTGAAAATTATGTCATTATTTTCTCATCCTTGTATTGTTCCCAGTCCTGTATGAATTTATTTCTTCTGCAGAATACAAAAGAAGATATTTTAAAAAACAAAAATAGTTTTTGTCCATACAATGGAAGTCAGTGGTCACTAAAACAGTATTCAAAATAATTCCTTTTGTGTTTCACAGAAGAAAGAGTGTCGTACATGTTCGAAATGCTTTAGCCGCACTTAAAAAAAGAATGAATTTGTTGGCATTAAAGTTAGAAGTTAGAAACGTGTTCCAAGTTCACACAGATCACTTTTCAAATAATCTGTTTAAAAAAAAATTTTTGTTTGCATATAAAATAATAAATGTATTGTTCAAAATTAACAAATAGCATTTGGACACTTTCTAGTTCAAATATTAAATGAGGTGATGACCTACACCCTAGTCTGCCAGGACACCTGCATGAACTTGAGAGGAACTGACTTCATACAGTATAGCCACTAAAAAAACTTCACATCAATTGGTTAAAAGTTCTGTAACTCTAAAATAGCTCAGAAAATCTCATTTAGTTCAGAGAATAGCATCTTTTGTTTGCGGTAGACTCATACAGTATGCATATAAGTTTGCTATGTATATAATATATTGCTTATCTTGTTTAAATGTTCATTGTAACCTATACAGAGCTCTTAAAATCAAGAAAAGGCACATTACATGTGCAGGCATCGCCGTAGAAAGTATTTTTCTGCATAACCTAGATGACAACATAATACCTGCATTTGCAGTAATACACAACCTCGGGTCTTATTGCTTTATGTAATCTTACACCTGGCTAGATTTATCAGAAACTTTCATCAGGCAGGTGATACTCAAACGGTCTTGTCCACAGATTGTCAAGCTTGTTAAAGGAGGGAAAACGAGTAAAACAAGTCCAAAGTGTCCTCTCTCACTGGTAATCCCCCCGTCCACTTTCATAATAAGACAGACTCTCTCAGCCCCAATATGCCACTTGATGAGTTTCCTCTCCAACAGATTTGACAGAGCCCAGTGGGGGATCGCGGCCAATGCTCAGTCCAAGACAGTGGCCTGTCAGAACTCCTTAATAGTGGCTCGTTCTACCCCAGCCTGTTGTCCTCATTTCTTGTGCCCCCTTGCCCTTCTAAACACTTACTGGCCGTCTCCCTAAGCCCCGAGTCCCTTACACCAGCTGTAGAAAAATAAAAGTTTAAAGGGAAAGAAAGCCGAAAGGGGTGGGGGGGAGCGGTGGTGCATTGCATCAGCTGCACTTGTTTTGTGCCTTGTGAGCGGGACTCCTAAATCCTTTATGGACGCAAAAACTGTTTGGGTTGACCACCCGTAGTCATTTTGAAGTATCCACATCTCATATGTAACATTTGTCAGTTAGGAACCTCTTGCGCTTCATTTCTAAAGACACTTGAATGCTTTAGTTTAGTGAGGCACCAGTTCCGAGATGATCCATTGCAGATACTTTTTACTTTGAAAGCCATTACTGTTAGTAATGCTTCAAATAACATTTTTTACAACTAAGTGCCCATGAAAGTTTAACTGTTGCCGGGGGGTTGTTATGCAGTTTAAAAAGAGTTCCGAATGGTTTTAGGATGTTGCTACTGTACAAGATGTAGTTTCTAGGGTGTCACAAAGTGTTGGTATGTCATTACGAAAGAAATCCCAGAGTGGTTTTTATCATGTTACAGTGTAGTTTTTAGGGTGTGGAATTCTAAATGGTTTTAGCATGTAGTTGCTAGGGTGTTGCCATGTAGTTTCTGAGTGGTTGCCAGGGTGTTGCTATGTCATTTCAATAGAGATATGGTAGTTGCTTCGGTTGGTGTTTAAATGAATTACAAGGGGTAGGGTGTAGTTGCTAGGGTGGTCTGTGTGGTTGCTAGGGTGTTGCGTACCGGTCCTTGTATTAATAGAATATGTGGGATTTTTTCCCAGTTTTATTATCCATGTGAAATCCCTTGAAAGAGTAATTTCTCACTTCTCCTCAACCACCATAGAACAAAAAGCTTCGGGACGAGTTATGCAGCAAATTTAGTTTAAAACCCAAACTTTAGATAAAAGTGATGGTATAGTGATGCTTGCCTTAGCAAAAACCTCTAACAATAGACATATATTTGAGTATTGTCTGCAATTGCCATGCATAGCTTATGCACATGAAGTTTTTATTATTTGTCTACCAAGTTTGGATCCATTCAGTGTTTGCCCGACCATGTGGAAAACAAACAACCCTTCTGCCACCTTTTTTGTGCTAATGGCCATTATAGTCAGCGATAAATGGTTCAAAACACAAGTTATCTAGTCCTCTTGTCCGCCTGCCTTGTTTACGGTGATGGCAGCCTTTGAACTGTGCCTGAATAGAATAATTGCTGAAGTGCATCTCTGGTTGAGAGGGCATTGCCAGAGACACTAGCTGTAAGTGTCGGCTGGGGGGGGGTGGGGGGTGGGGATGCACACTAGTCTGAAGTGCTGGTAAACAAACGTAAAACAAACACAAGTCCAGTGTCTCACTCCCTCTGCTGCACCCTGGCCCCACCCTTGAGTAAAGATACAAGGACCCTCTTTTATTCCAGAACAAATGTCAGCCCCTCAGTACAGTTAGGAGCAACAAAGGGAATCAAAGCTGGTGTGTATGAATGGCCGTGAGGTTCTGGCACGGTTGGCGGGCTGCTGGAGCGTGCGGCCGCAGTCCGAAACAGATGGCAGATGAGGAGAAGGTGGAACAGACACCAGACCGGCCAAGCACCCCCTGTTGGCGGAGGGTCCAGTTTGGTTTGGTCACAGGAGGTGGCAACTCTTCGGGGCGGGCAGTGGCCAGAGTCCATTTCGTGTTATGGAGCTCGGGGTTCTGGGCTTGCGGCAAAACGAGCAGATGCTTGGCAGGGTCTACAAAGTTAATGAGGGACACGCGCTGGCCTCACATCATGTCAGAGAACTTTCAAACAAAAACAGCATCAGAGAAGTATGAAGGTGCTCAATTAGTTGGAACTAAGGTCCCTCTGTCCATTGAATGGCGTTCCAGATTGGACCCTAATTGGACCTCATAATATGGGGGAAAAACAACTCGCAGGTTGATCCATGATGGATGCAATGGATGGGATTTGGGTTTTATATGTTGTAACATTTTAAAAAGTTATTTGAGCCAGTATATGGAAAATCACTGTGATCACAGGCTGTGGAGCTCAAAAAAAGAAGAACAAATGAAGAAAAAAATGTATTCAATAATGAGGAATGAAAATTAAAACATCAATATTTGCATTCCTTACAACATTTAAAAAAGTTTGTTCTTTCAAGACTTCCACATTTTGTGGCAATAATGTTATTTTTATCACTAATTATTTGAATAAATGATAATTGAGTATAGAAAACTTTTCTATATTATTATTATTATTATTATTCCTAGACCAAAAAAGTTTATTTTAAAATCTCTCTCTCTGACACTCGATACGAGTTCGAGTACAACAGGAAAAAGCAACAAATCCCCAATGCTAGGTTTCTTTTCATTTATTTTGAACAGACAGTAAGTCCAAATCAAAGTTTGTTCCACCTAGCAGCATTCAGAGGTAGTTGGTACAGTTCAGCCTTCTTTAGTGTATTAAGCATTAAGCAGTAAACCTAATAAGTTTTGTGTAGTTCTGATAAAAGACTAAACGTATTTGGTCACAATCAGCTTCAAAACTGGAAAGCATCTGCTGTGTTGTAGAAGTACAAAATAAATCAAAATACGCTCGTAATAAAACCAGAATCAACCTTGGCTTGGCTTTTCGAACATGGCGAGAACTGAAGGATTTGAAATGTTGGCGTTTTTATTACTGAACAGGTGAGTAAGGTATTTTATTGAACAGATAAATTGCCATATGTAGCTCTCTAGCAGAGTTCATTGTAAAGCATTCTCTAATGTGAAAAGGTCATATTCATTCGCAGAGCCAAAGCACAACCAAAACAATGTTCTTCCACAAAATGCAATTCAGTTTTGTTTTTTAAACCGCTAGAGGGCCAACAGTTACATTGTGTACTTTTGATTAATTATTAGCTTTGGTTACTCTTTATCTTTAGGTGTCGTTGTTACAGTGTAATATGAATTAACTACATGTACTTACTATAGGGTTATGGTAGGATTATAATTTAGATTAGGGTTAGTTGCATGTAATTATGCCAAATTTACTGTTATTACTATAGTTAGTACATGTAACAAGGACACTGTAATGTAAAGTGTTACCTTAGCTTTTCATCAACTCACAAACCCCCCCATTTTGGACACGCTTAAATGCTTATCGGTTTCCCCCAACAAGTGGCAATTCTGTAAATCTGGTCAACATCGGCATGTGCTCCTTTTGCCCCCGAGTGCTCTTTTGAAGCGGTGCTGTTCAGACAATAGAGGGATCTGTGCTGCGAATCATGGGTGAATTGAATCGGGCAGCTTCAGTTGACTGCCTCTCCAGGTTCAGAGGCTGTGGATGCTTTCAGTTATGGAGAGAGACATTCCTTGCGGATCGTGTTTCCCAGGAAAGGAATGATTCCCACCACCCCACCTCCGCTACCTGCCGCTGAAGACAGTGGCCCCGTCCTAACCCCCATTCCCATCGCATGTAGACCATTATGCAATATTTGTGAGCAAGATCACCTTTTTACCTTCAGTAACGACCACAGGCTCACTGAAGCAAGCCTGCCGCATGGCGCTTCATCGAGATCTTGATTTATTCGGGACCTTGTACAGTACAGGTTATGATGGCGATGCATGAGGAGCCTGGCTTTTGTGCTGAGGACAGCTGTGTTAGCAAGCCTGCCTGCATTATGGCAGTGTCATTAATTCTTTTGTAAGAGATTGACATGAATGTACGACAGTTGTATAGAATGCTGCTTGAAGACGTACTAGTATATGTTGAATATGTAATTCAATTCAGTTTGAAAATGAGGGCAACATTTCATTATTCTCAACCTTGTCCATTCACAAAAACAAAGGCTTGTCTGACCGTGGGGTTTGTTTGAATAATTTTTGACAGCTCCCTTTTTAAGGGTGCTTTGTCTCGGGGCTACCAAACAGATGACCATTGTTCACCAATATCTGTCCTGGCCCTCGTATTGTCCCCTGACATATGAGTGGCATGCGGCCCCCAATTGCCGACTCTATCCACACGTACAAACACACACACTCACAAATGCAGCAAGGGTACAGCTGGCCAGAAAAGGCGCACTCCGCGGGACTCCTCTCTGTGAGGATCGCTGACATCACGTGTGTGTGTGTGGTGTGTGTGTGTGTGTGTGTGTGTGTGTGTGTGTGTGTGTGTGTGTGTGTGTGTGTGTGTGTGTGTGTGTGAGACTGTCCTTTTCGAGACATGCCACCTATG
>JARPMJ010002590.1:0-82500 GCA_033366665.1 Phoxinus dragarum
ATCAATGGAAAGCTCATTTATTCAGCTTTCATATGATGTATACATGTCAATTTCATAAAATTGACCCATGTGACTGTTTTTGTGGTCCAGGTGTACTATATTTACAGATGTATTTATATATTTATTAAAGAAGCCTCTCTGTATAGGATTAACACTACACAATACAGAATGTTTTCTGAATTTTTTTTGTGAAATAAAGTCATAAAAGAGTGATTTTACATGCACACCAACATGGAAAGCTATAAAAAAATAGCTCACTATAAAAACCTGACATGAGCTTTAAATTATCTAGTTTCATAAAACTATGAAATTATGTCTCTGGACATAAAAATGTAAACAGACATGCACATTAAAAAAAAAACATGTTCACATGCAATGCATTTAAATAACCTACATGTTGAAGGCTTGCATAATATAATTGCCGTATGATGCATGTAAACATTCTCAAATGTGAAATAGTCTTTTTCTTGTTTGTTTAATCTGTGGTGACACGCCATGATCTCGGTCACCTGCCGCAGTCCAGGTCATTACACCGCTGAACACAGCAGATTACGGCTGACCACAACACGTCCTTCTAGTTCCTCAACACACAACTTAATCTGCTTAGCCGAGGGCGTATGTCACTGAGTCTCACACGACGACACACACATCGCTTCCTTCAATCTAACACAGTTCCTCTGAAATCAGGAATATAACACACGACTGGAGTAATCTGAAGAACACCAAGTCTGGTAAATACATGGCATGGTGCCGAATAATTGCCATATTCAATGATATTTATAAGGAACCATGTCCAAAACAGTATATATATACACATTTTATTTTTACGCATTTAAAACACGTGTGTGTGTGAGTGTTATGTATTTACAGAATATATTTACTTATTTTTATGCACAAATAAAAAAGCTATATTTTTTTACAAATAGTTTACATTTCAAATTAATATTTTATTACATTTTAATAAATACAATTAAATATTAATTATGTCTATGTGTATATAAATCATATAATATAAAATACATGTATTTATAGAATATATTTATTTAGTTTTTGCACACAAAATAAAAATCTATATTATTTGCATTTCTAATTAATATTTAGCACATTTTTAATATATACAATTAAAATAATAATCATTATTATTATTATACCATTTATGAATTACACAATATACAATGTCATTACATTTGGTTAATTTTCATTCAATTAATTTTTATGTCTGTTTCTATATCTGCTAATATTTCTTTAAAGATTTTCAACCTGCTTTGTATTGTTACAATGTTGGTAGTATATATATATATATATATATATATATATATATATATATATATATATATAAATAAACAATGTTTACTCGTTCTCCATGTTACCTGGACAGAAATTCAAGTCGACGCCATAATGACTAAAAGTTTGCTAAGAAGTATTTCCTACTAAAGCAAGGCAGTATTTGAGTTTATCCATAGCAGACTGGTGGGAGTGGCCTTGGACGGCAACATGCCCAGTGCATTGTGGGTGTTGTAGTTTTCATACATATTCAGCAAAAGGGAAGACAACTAACTTGTTGTTTTCTCTAGTCAGGTACCACCAATTTCAATTTATTTCCGCATGTCTACTGTATAGGCAGCCATGTTTTATTGAAAGTACCCCTTTAAATTGATTTACTGACCCATATGCAAAATTCATTGCTAACGAGGTCAATAAAACAGTGTTTACACAATAAAAGCACGATGAACAGAGCAGAACAGTGATCCTTTAATCAGTCTGGATGACTCTGAAGACTGTGTGTGGGTCTATGAGCTCAGCGCTCGATAAATACAGCTCTCTGACAGGCATCAGCAAAACATCACTAACATAAAATAAAATAAAAAATTGTCAATCTGAGTCCTATGAAACCATGGAAAGATACAGGACAGCAGCAGTTCACTTTGTGTTGGTCATGTGGTTCGTCCGGCTCTGAATCTGTGCCAAACGGAAGAAACACTACTCATTTCCCAATCTGGACTTGATATTCATGTATATTACAGTGAATCTGGATTGAACTATTTGGGGTAAATCAAAAGCAGACTTCCAGGAAACTCGAATTAGAAACAATAACTGAGGATGTTCGAACAGAAAAGGGATGTGTAAGTTGGTATTAAAAGTGACAGAAACAGAAGTTGGTCATATTCGTGAGGAACTGAAGGCCAGATATGATATCAGCCGCTTCACACTCAAACAACACACGAGCAGATCAGAGCCGGACGCCAGCATTATTTAATAAAGACTCATGAATCAAATCAACCAACTCTGAAATTAATCACAATATATGAACTATAATCACATTATAAACTTTGATTTGGACCAAAAATAACTGAAAATCTGGGGGCAAAAAAACGGACAACTCATCCCACAATGCATTACATATGTGTATATTAAATGTAAGCGAATGGACTCAGAAACTAATAAGTATAAATAGTACTAATGGCGGCAAAATGATAGTACTAATAAGTATAAAAACCTGTAAAATAATAAATATTATACTATATTAGTATTTATATACTACTATAGGTTTATAGCTTTTATTTATATAGCTTATATTTACTTTTTTTTTTTTTAGATGTTTTCATTTTGATTGTAGTTTATAATTGTGGTATGTGCTTTTGTCAGTTTGACACAGTTCTATATATTTAAAAAATCTAAATAGTTTACATTTATTTTTATTTCAATTTTATTTTATTTCAGGTAGTAATTTAGATAGTACTTCAACTTTTTATCTAATATTTAGGCTTCAGCCATTACATATTAATTAACAAAATGTTTTTAATACTTTGTTTTAACTTTTAGTTGATTAGAAATGAATGGGAATAAAACTTCCAGAAGCAATGCCGCTAAAAAAGTTACACTCTGTTAAGTGTTATAGAAACACACACACACACACGCGCGCGCGCACACACGCGCACACACACAGTGAATTTCTGCCTTGTTAAGAGAAGCGCACGCAGGGGAGTCTCTTGCATGCGGAATGAAGTGGGGTTCACATGCCAGCCGAGCCGTGTCCGTGTGAAGGGTCTGTTGTCCATTAGCAGGACAAGCGCTTCCCAAGCTAAACACGGCAGCGTGAAAGCCGAGCTGAGAGCTGCACAAACGCCCCATTCACAAACCAGAGGATTGGTGGCCAAACGCCTCACACACCGCAGTGTGAACTCGCACGGGACGCAGAGCGCTTCTATTGTTGTTATTCTAGACGATCCATGAATTATTAAAGCTAAATATTGAAAGTATTGAAGGAAAACATAAAACATTAATGTGGATATGCCTAAGCTTAGCTAGTTAAAGGGATAGTTCACCCAAAATTAAATGAGTTTTCATTTCTGGGTGAACTAACTCTTCAATACAAGGGCGAATGCATACTACTCTTATTATTTTTGCAGTATGCATGCTGTGCATAGTAACCTATGGGAATTTTCAGTATGGATCAGCCAATCAGAACGGACGGCTGCTGTAATGCTTAAAGGGGTCATGACATGAGAAACCAAATTTGCCTTGATCTTTTGGTATATAAGAGGTCTTTGTACCATTAAAACGTCCTGCAAGTTTCATAGCTTAAGACTTCCTCCCCATTATAAACGAATCATTTATTTAATCAAGCTCTAAATACAGCTCGTTCTGGATCCATGGTAAGAAGTGACGTCACGGTACGAAGTGACGTACCAGCGTTTGCATATGACCGCCTCCAGGCACAAGACAACTACGCTTTAAGCGCAAGACAACTACGCTCATTTTCGTATCATTGTCGCCCGCCGGCGCGCCGCGCGCCTCACAAGCGTTCAGTCGACGGACAGCGAGGTGGGTCCTGTGTACAGGGAAATTACGATGCCGCAGATGTGCTGTTCCTGGCTGTGGACAAACAACATCTTTGAATACGCTGCGAAAGATCCCGTCGTCAGGAAAAATGGATGCACTTTCTTTTTTGCGGACGTCCCAGTCACTGCAGTGTTAATGTAAGTGTTTGCTCTATACATTATAAGGATGACTGTTTTGAGAAAAAATCCCAATATGATGCTGGCTTTGCCAGAAAACTGTTGCTCAAAGATAAGTCCGTGCCGACTATTCTGGGCTCAAAACGACGTTGCAAACTTAACGTTACTTTTTATCACTGGCTAATATAAACACATTTGTATAAGAGAATCTTGAAAATATGTCGCCTGTCTAGTACGTTAGGCCTACATGTGATAGAAAATTAAAAATGTTGCCTTTATCAATGCTGCATCTTCAAATATGGCCTGTGCATGCATTTTTGTCCGTGTTTACACCCTATCATGTCATTGAAATTAGTTAAATAATGTTAAACTGTTAGCAAATTAAGCTATAGGATAATTAGGCAACAATAATCCTTTTTCAAGTGTCTCGGGTTACAATTTTTTTATTAATTCAAAATAGTTTCACTTTCCATGTGGACACAGGCTGATCCAGTCTTCGTTGTTGTGGTCATGGTTCATTTTCCTCTGATTCCGGCTCAAACATAATAAGGTTTTATCATTGCAAGAGCCATCGCTTCGCATGCATCAGCGCTATTAAACAGTTACGCCGAATCCGCAAATGTTCTGGCTGGGGGCGTTAATAATTGATGCATAGGCACTGACGTTAGCCAATCATAACAGTGGGCGTTAACACTGAACTCTTAAAGAGGAAACACCCCCAAAACAGACTGTTTGAATCAGAGGATGAGAAACAGGGTGGGAAAAGGTCATAAATCACTACATTTTAAAAGTTTTTTGTAAAAAAAACTATAGTAATACTATAATTACACCTAAGGGAACATAATAATAAAATAAAAAAACCCATGTCATGACCCCTTTAATTGCACACTGTATGATTACTATTTTAAGTACTATGTAATTTAGTACACATTGTGCAATGATGAACATTCAATCTGTATACTATATTGTTGTCAAATGACCTCAGTTATCTGATGAAATGTAGAGTCAAAATGTCTTAGCTTTTATAATGAGATGCTAAAATGTGCAATTATCACTTCTGCTTCATTTGTCACACAGGAAATGGAAGGTCAAGCTGAGTGCATTGCATTATGGGACACAGTTTTCCATCTGGAGATTTCATGCATACAGAAATGTGCATATGGCACACATTATGCTGAGCTTATGCAACCAAACAATGAAATGCACTCAGCTTGAACTCAATATATTATGAGGAATGAATAGGAATATCACAATTTGAATATGTCACAAATTGATCAAAAGTTTAACATAAATATCTAAATTAATAATGGATAGCACTTGCTGCATGAATACAAAATGCACATCTATTATTTTTACATACTGCATATGGTTTAAAATTATATTCTTTATAAAAATAGTGCAGTGCTGCATACAGTATATATTTAAGCAATATGCAGTATAACAACTATACTTCTTTACAGTATGAGTGATTCTGACGAAATATTGGTTTCAAAGATATAAAAAAACAAAAAACAATTTAAGGTTTGCATCAACAAACTTTATGCATAGGCATTAAGAAAAAGGTCTGCATTAATTTTAAAGTTTTACTGACAATTTAACACCTTTTTGAACTTTTTTTCCAAAACAAGCCCTTTCAAAATCATTACCGCAATAGTCTGAAAAAGTCAATTCCAGAAAGCTAACACATTATCAGAAGATGATAACAGTCATGCACAGTTACTTGAAATTCTAAGATATTATATATGTTTAAATTTTATTTTATTTTGACTGATTTCTCTCATTACCGCAACACCTTCCACAATTTGCAACCTAATATTTTTTATTAAAAATGATGTGGAAAACCTGAAAGAGCATAACTTATAGATTCTGTTCATGCAATTAAAAGCAAACTACTATTTTTTTAAATTAAATAAGCATGAAATAAACACCAGCTGCAGAGATGATGGGTTGCGGAAATGAGGTTGATGATTTCGGTGATGATAATAAGTACACCAAGAATGAGGTATAGTTAAAAAAGCATATAAATTGAATGTTGGAAATAAATCTGCGTGACCCAGTCTGACCCGTTATAAAGCAGACAGGAAGTGTTGCGTAAGATAAATGAGTGATTGTATGAAGCCAGTGAAGAATCTCTCTTGGCGCCTCGCTCCAGCCGTCCTGCCAAATCCCTTGGCATTTTTCTCACTGAATGTCCCAGTGATGGAAGCTTGTGTTTGGTGAAGGGAACGGGGCTTCCGCTCTCCAACATGGACACACACATCAGACCCGCAGGGAGAACTGAGAGATGCTGACATATACAAGTATATATATATATATAAGTGCAAATGTAAACGAGTTCAACTGATGGATGGATGGATGGATGGATGGATGGGTGGGTGGATGGATGGATGGATGGATGGATGGATTTATGGATGGATGGATGGGTGGATTTATGGATGGATGGATGGGTGGATTTATGGATGGATGGATGGGTGGATTTATGGATGGATGGATGGGTGGATTTATGGATGGATGGGTGGATGGATGGATGGATGGATGGATGGATGGATGGATGGATGGGTGGATGGATGGGTGGATGGATGGGTGGATGGATGGGTGGGTGGATGGATGGGTGGATTTATGGATGGATGGATGGGTGGATGGATGGATTTATGGATGGATGGGTGGGTGGGTGGATGGATGGATGGATGGATGTATGGAGCGATGGATGGATGGATGGGTGGATGGATGGATGGGTGGATGGATGGATGGATGGATGGATGGATGGATGGGTGGGTGGATGAATGTATGGATGGATGGATGGGTGTATGGATGGATGGATGGATGGCTGGGTGGATGGATGGATGGATGGGTGGGTGGGTGGATGGATGGATGGGTGGGTGGGTGGATGGATGGATGGATGGATGGGTGGGTGGATGGATGGATGGATGATGGATGGATGGATGGGTGGATGGGGTGGATGGATGGGTGGGTGGATGGATGGGTGGATTGGTGGATGGATGGATGGATTGGTGGAGGATGGATGGATGGATGGGTGGATTGGTGGATGGATGGATTGGTGGTGGATGGATGGATGGGTGGATTTATGGATGGATGGATGGGTGGATTTATGGATGGATGGGTGGGTGGGTGGTGTGGGTGGATGGATGGATGGATGGATGGATGGATGGATGGATGGATGGTTGGATGGATGGATGGACTAATCACACTGAGGTACAGATAGTCGGTGGCAACAGACAGAGATGGTCATAGCAGAAACTCCAGAGGATGAAATGTCCTCTATTCCAGATTCATCATTGACCTCAGATGGATATATTCATAATTCATGGAGGTTCAGGATCTGGAGGAGGTTAAAAGGATGGATCGGAGTAATTTCAACATAGGGTCCTTTGCACCATGACCTCGAGCCAAACCAGAAGCTTTTTTCCCCTTGGTGGAACATTATTAAAGTGAGCGCTTATTTCGAGATATCAGCCGAATGGCTAAGTGTGGGCGCTAATGGATCCGAAGGTTGTATCTGGTAAATTACCCCACTAATAATGCCCAGGATGGCACCAAACTTCTACAGTAGTACAAATCAAGGGGGTAATCCATCAGCCGGCCATTAGCGGACCATCACCTGCTGTTAGCATTGCATTGACTCCCATTCATTTTGTCACTTTGACAGCGAATAACTTTACATCTGAGGCGTTTTAAAGACTCCATTTGTCTATTATTTACGGTATTTCTAAAGAAACACGACAATGTATAAAAGGCTTCATTACTTTGTATCTTACGTTATGGCCCCGTAGAAGCAGTTTTTGTAAAAAACTAAATGGAAGATAAATATTTATAAAAAAACATATGAATTAATATTATGATAATTATAAAAATAGGCTATAATAATAATTACAAAATAAAATAAAACAAAATATTTGCATAAAATAATGAAAACACAAAAAATCTAAAAATAAAACAAATATATACATAAAATACAAATATTAAGAAATATATTAAAGTAAAATAAACGAATAAATTAGTAAAGAGAAAAGAGTGGCTGATTCATTAGTTAGCAAAGATTGATTCCTTATAAGTGTCAGTATGAGTGTTGAAGAGAGCGGTACACCAGAACACCGGCAGCTTTACGAGATCTCTCGCCGGCGGACAGATGCCGATGGTTTTTATGGCTCATTAGCGTTCCTGATTTCAAAGCCACGAACAGCTCCACCTGAGAGAACGAGCCCTCCGGGAACACTAAAGCCACCCAGACACGTCTCCCAGACATGTGCCCTACACGGGAATATTAATAACCCTCCCTGCTGGGCCATACGCACAGGTAGTCGAGCACACCGCATAAATCTGAGCTTCCTCCAATAATAACTCGCTCAGAGGACAGGAAAGATCTCTTCGGTTTCCATAGGAACAGTGTGTGCAGAGCCGAACCACTGCGCTCATACAGTGAGGCTGGCAAATGCTAAATGCTTTATTAAGATGAAAATAATATGCAACATGTTTTTGTTAGTTCATTCATGAAAACCTTTACTTTCTCAATGCATGATCCTGTCCAAAAAAAAAAGGGTTTGTGTGATATTCCATCACAACAGGGAAGTCAAAAGAGTTGCAAATGTCATTACATGTTGATTTGGGTTGAGCTATTTAGTTTGATAACTATATATGATTATATATATATAAATATAATTAGCATTTAGAATATATTGTATTAGTATATTATTTAAAAAATTACAAAAATAATTATTTAAACTGTATATAATAACAATATTATTATTATTATTATATATTTTAAATAATTATTTATAATATATTATATTAATAAATCATTAAAAATAGATTAAAATAAATTATAATAATATATAATAAATTATTTTAATAAAAACTATTATATTACAATTAATTATATTAAATATAAATATAATATATATATATATATATATTATATATTATATATATATATATATATCATATTATTATATTGCTTTCGATATTTTTATTTTTATTATTTACAATATTAATAAATGATTTCAAAATTATTATATTAAATTTTGCACAAGATTGGATTGTGAGCTTTTATATTTCACTGAAGGCCTCTGTGTGATATGGATGTTTACAGTATGTGTCTCTGGTGACTCCTCATAACACACATCATAACACACACACACACACACACACACACACATCATAACACACACCCATAACACACACTCACAACACACACTCATAACACACACACAACATACACTCATAACACACACACTCATAACACACACACTCATACCACACACACTCATACCACACACACTCATACCACACACACTCATAACACACACACACACTCATAACACACACACACACACACACACACACATCATAACACACATCATAACACACACACACACACACACACACACATCATACACACACCCCATAACACACACTCACAACACACACTCACAACACACACACAACATACACTCATAACACACACACTCATAACACACACACTCATACCACACACACTCATACCACACACACTCATAACACACACACTCATAACACACACACACACACTCATAACACACACACACACACACACACATAACACACACACTCATGACACACACACTCATGACACACACACTCATAACACACACACTCATAACACACACAATCATAAACACACACTCATAACACACACACTCATAACACACACACTCATAACACACACACACTGCCGGTGGAGTTTTACAGTCACCCGGTGTCCGTACACCATCTTTACAGACTCACAGGAATGATGAGCTGCAATGAATCTCCCGCTGCATGTTCAACACACACACACACACACACACACAACACACACACACACACACACACCACACACTCTCTCTCTACATCAACATTTTAACTCAATGAAGTGTGACTCCAGCACACGGCAAAAAAGAGAGCATTTGGTTCACTTCAGGAGCACAATGCCAAAAGCCTGAAGATATAAACACATATTAAAGAGAACTGCTCTGGCAGCGGAAGCGCATGCAAACATAAATCCAGGAAAACGGATTCAGTTTCAAAATTAGACATTTAAAAGTTCATTAAAAGTACAACACTTTGGGAAACCAGAACTTCTGTGGCATTTTGAGCTCACCTAAAAGCGATCGTACTAATAAAAGATGCAGATGTACACAAACATTTTGCAATAATGTGCAACTTATGAAACGCTCACAATAAGACTAGTTTTAACAAAAAAACATGTAATGTTGAATTAAACGTCAGCTACCAATTGTTTACACACTAATACTGGTACTTGAGACACAATGAGCACAACATGTAACTCATTCACCAACTCCCTGAACCAGTTCTGCTAATCTACAAGCTTTACACTTTGAGAAGATTTGAGAATTGAGGTGGTTTGCCCATTGTGTGTGTGTTTGCTCTGAGAATATGAGGCATGCTTTCAGAAAATGTGTGTAAAAACAATCGAGAAAAACTGTAAAATAATACGTCTCTCTTTTCTAAGAGGAAAGAATGACAAAGACATAGTCCAAGCAGAACACATTCATGCATATTAATGACGCCGATAACAAGAATCCAGCAGGGAAGCAATTTCCTCCTCACAAAATAAGAGCAGTAAACATGACCTCAGCGAGGACTGAATGGACCAGTGTTCATGCGATGACCAGTTAAAGACACCCTTCATTGGGTGGGAACTGATTTTTGTGGCCAGAAATGTTCCTTGAGGTCACACTTTCCAGAATGAAGTAACATGAAGTTCCTCTCCTATATGAAGGACGCTTTCTACATCCAGAGAAATTGGATTATGCCACAGACTTACATTGAAGGATGGACTCGAGCCATATATAGAGACCAGGAGCCCGAAACATTATTCACCGATTACGCCTTTCCACATGTTCATCTGTTCTTTAGTGTGTAATGTTGTGGAAAAAGTCCCTCCATCGGGAGTTATTCTCTATATCAGTGTCAGTGTTTCTGAACTCCTGAAACGCCTCCATTGTTTTTTAAAGTTCAACCCCTTGATAACTGCACAATCCACCATCACTCATATGCCCGGCAGGGAAAACAAGACTGCTTAAAAACATGATATTTCAGGACAACTTGAAGATATTACTTTATTAATATCATGTCACATGCAACAGTTTTGACTTGCTGTTATAATTCACTACTGTATGACATTTTGATCACAGTTCAGTGAAGGCATGTACACTAGATGACTGAAGCTTGTCGCCATTTAAGTGTGCAACAACAAAAAATACTGTTGTTTATATATGCATGCTCGTGTGTTGTGATTGGCTGGATTTGATCATCATGCTCCACCCAAACTCTATTTGACTAAACATTTAAAGAGTACGATTATGCTTTTTTTTACATGTTCAACTTTCTTTAGTGTGTAATGTTGCTGAAAAAGTTCCTCCAGCGGGAGTTATTCTTTATATCAGTGTTTCTGAACTCCTGAAACGCCTCCATTATAGTCTTGAGTTTCTTCCGGGAACGAACACGTCACAATATTCCTCATTTAAATAATGAATATGCAGAATAAAGGGGCGGGGCCTGGTTGATTTCGTTAGTAGTGTGTTGAAACTGGTGGTTATGGTAAGTGGCGCGACTTTTTTCCACCTGCATGGCACACGGGCACACAATGGCAGACCGGAGCTTGCCAGTGGCAACATGAGTTCTTCTCCCGTCTGGAAGTTTTTTAAAAAGTCATTTCCAGAAACGCTGGCCGCAGAGAGTCATTACAAAGTAGCAAAAAAGTAGTCGTAGCCTACAAAGCGGAGCTGTAGAGCAGGGTCTCCAACACGGCGCTCGCGCGCGGCCAGTAGCTCGTGGCCTGACTGGAGGGAGCTCGCCAAGGGGCCGTTCACATATCGCGCCTTTTGCGCGCTCAAGTTTGTTCTTTCAAATGTAGGCGTGCGGCAAGCGCGCTCATTATAGAAGTGATGCGGCCGTTTTTCCACGCGCAGCGAGATGAAGAAATATCAACTTCAGAATTCCAAAAAAGCTACTAAAACTTATTTGTCGTTGTGGAGAGCGCAGTGCATGGTTGCATAGCAACGACAGACGCCACGGGAAAATCGGACCGAATTTTACTATTAATAATAAAATATAAGCTAATGTGCATTGTAAATGTCAGTAATTGATCTTTTTTTGACTCATTCTTTTTATAAGAAAATTATTTAAAGGCTGAAATATGAGGTTTATCTTTTTATAAAACCTTTTTTGTCAAAACTTTATTTGCCCTTGTACATGTTAGTAGATAACATGTTGCAAGACACTCTTAAAATCTAGCCATAATTTATGTTATTATTTTAATGCTTATGTAAACAAAAAGTGCATATTGATGCTAATTTTATTTGTTATTTGCTGGTTAATGCATCGTGTAGGTCTTAAATTTCAATCTTTATGATCTTAAAAAGTCTTAAAACGGTCATACATTTGACTTACAAAAGTTATTTCATGAATTTTTGTCTGATTTTTCATAATTGGTTGTTCCAGATTTTTTCTTCTTCTTGCCACCTCATAGTTACCGGTAGTTTAATTTCTACAAATGGTGCAAACTCTGCTAGATTATGGATAAAAGATTCCCATTCCTCTGCCATTCTATGATCTGCAGTGATCGGCAATCGGCAGATCATGATTTTGGTGATCGGTAATCGGTGATCGGCCCCAAAAATGCTGATCGGAGCATCTCTAAGCGTTACTGACAGACTGGGAAGAGAGGAGCTGCAACAATGGAGAATATGGAGAAAATAATGTGTGTTTTTTTAACATTTAAGCATGAAAACCCGTTCTAGTAGAGGCTAAAAACAAATCTAGACTGAAAAAGGAGGGATTTTCATGAATCCAGCTCCAGAAACCTCTTATCAAAGCACATGTTCAGAAATAAAGGGGTTCAGGAACTGGGCCGGTCTGGTAGCAGTGTTTAATAGGTCGGTTGATGTTTCCTGTGGCGTTAAATCAAAGATGAAAGCAGTGAGGAGGAGTGTGAGCGAGTGCCAGCCGCTGCGGTCAGTGTGTGATGATCACTGCAGGAAAACACCAATTACCAGTTCAGCAGCATGATGTCAGAACCACCACAGGCCCACAAACACTGCTGTTTACTACACAAGAATGAAACACTGGGACACATCGACATGCCATGAGTGAGGAGAGGTGTGAGAGGAGAGCTGATGTTATGTATAAACACAAAGCAATTGTTAATAAGGTCCACATAAACACTGACTTCAAACATCTGCATTGTTCGACTGACTGACTGACGTATGGAATATGTGGATGGATGGATGGATGGATGGATGGATGGATGGATGGATGGATGGATGGATGGATGGATGGATGGATGGATGGATGGATGGATGGATGGATGGATGGATGGATGGATGGATGGAAGGATGGATGGATGGATAGAAGGATGGATGGATGGGTGGATGGAAGGATGGATGGATGGATGGATGGATGGATGGATGGATGGATGGATGGATGGATGGATAGAAGGATGGATGGATGGATGGATGGATGATGGATGGATAGAAGGATGGATGGATGGATGGATGGATGATGGATGGATAGAAGGATGGATGGATGGGTGGATGGGTGGGTGGTTGGATGGGTGGATGGATGGGTGGATGGATGGATAGAAGGATGGATGGATGGATGGGTGGATGGAAGGATGGATGGGTGGATGGAAGGATGGATGGGTGGATGGGTGGATGGATGGATGATGGATGGATAGAAGGATGGATGGATGGATGGATGGATGGATAGAAGGATGGATGGGTGGATGGATGGATGGGTGGATGGATGATGGATGGATGGATGGATAGAAGGATGGATGGATAGAAGGATGGATGGATGGATGGATGGATGGATGGATGTATGGGTGGATGGGTGGATGGATGATGGATGGATGGATGGATGGATAGAAGGATGGATGGATGGATGGATGGATGTATGGGTGGATGGATGGATGGATAGAAGGATGGATGGATGGATGGGTGGATGGAAGGATGGATGGATGGATGGATGATGGATGGATAGAAGGATGGATGGATGGATGGATGGATGGATGGATGGATGGATGGATAGAAGGATGGATGGGTGGATGGTGGATGGATGTATGGGTGGATGGATGGATGGATAGAAGGATGGATGGATGGATGGGTGGATGGAAGGATGGATGGATGGATGGATGGATGGATGGATCGGTGGATGGATGGATGGATGGGTGGATGGATTTAAAAGAGAATTTTAAATTTAAAAGAAAGTAACAGATTTATTCTAGTAGCATCATCTGAAAAAAAGCATCATCTTTGCGTAAAAACATCAGATAAGCATTTGTTATGCGAATGCATAAGACTCTAGCTATGCAATCACACAATTTTTTCATCAAAATATGTCAAAACACAATTGCCAACACAACACAAGTGCTTTGCCTTCTCAGTATCGCTTTAAGCTTTAAATTGTTTGTTGACGTTTATAAGTACTGTAGCTACCTGAACAAAACACACCAAATCCACTGTGCAATTCAAAACACAGAAACAATCCCGACCCTTCATGAGGTTTACATGTAATCATAAAAACATGAGCAGGATTTAAGCACATTCCATCCAGTGTCAACACCGGCCCTTTCCGCCATGATCCCGTTAGCAGGAATACTGGCGGATTGAGGGGCAGGAAGCAGACGGGATTGTGGGATTGTTGAGAGGATTATCCCGTGGCGGCTGAGGCCTCGGGCTTCCCTTCTCTTCCAGAGATGATTAGTGCATTCATGAGACCGCGCTGCTGCATTATTCATCAAAGATTCACCCCAAAACAAGCTTTTCCATCATTAGCCACATGCATTATGCTAGCTTTAGCGTAATGAGGTAGCAGCGTTTGGCAATGCTAAGCTGTCGTCAGTGGGATATTACGGTTAAGCTGGGAATGTGAGCCATAATAGCGGTACCTGGCTATTACAATGATCCATGAGCGGCAAAAAACTACTTTAACAAAAACATTTCATATTTTTTAAACAGATGTGGCCTAGTGGTTAAAGCATACGCACCAACATTCATTACTCGTTAATCCTCTAGATAAAAGATTAGCATAATACTTTTCAGTATTATATAGGTTACAATGCACAATATGAACATTTTCTGTTTGCACTGCAAAAAAAACAATACTACATATGCCAAACTTTCACACAATGTAACTCACTAAATCATGCATTTACAGTGTGACAAATGAGCCAGAAGTAATATCAACTTCTTGACTCAAATATTTGACCTATATTTAAGTAAAGTAGTGTTCACATCCAAAATTAGGCACAAAAAAAAAACAACTCAATATTTGACCCTACAGAAAGAGGGAAAAAATGGATTTAAAAAGAAATTCAAATTAGATAACTGGATGCCTCTTGCTAAACCAAAAATACATATGACGTAATGAGATAATATGATCTTTCTTTAAAGCATTACCATTGCATATCGCATAATATCACATATACTATCTTTATAAAATAGTTGTCAGTATACCGAGAATAAAGTGTGCAGTATGTAGTGCACTACACAGGGCCTCATTCATCAAACACCGGCAGAACAAATGTAGGTGGAAAACATAAAAAAGCTAATTTGTGCATTCATTTCGAAGCTATTCTTTACGAAAATTGTAGTAAATTATTATTTTATTTTTTTAATCAGCAACACTTTGCAATAATGTTCAATTAGTTCATGCTTTGGGTCTCAATAATTAACAATATATTTCTACATTTACCAATACATTTTTAACATTTGATTTTTTTAATGCAGACTACTGTTTAAAAGTCAGTATTTGTTATGTTTTTGAAAGAAACTAATACTTGTAATCAGCTATGACACATTAAATTGATCAAAAGCGACAGAAAAAAAGACATTTATAATGTTACAAAAGATTCTATTTTAAATAAACGCTGTTTTTTTTTAACTTTCTACTCAAAGAATCCCAAAATTTCCACAAACATATTGATAATATCAACATTGATAACTTCACAATACTTACTGTACTGTTTTTTACTGTATTTTTGATCAAATAAATGCAGCCTAAGAAGAGATTTTCAAAGACATTAAAAAACTTTTGAACGGCAGTGTATTATAAATTAACAAATAACAATACTATATTTACCCTACATTAATAAATGCTTTGCTAATTAAAATATCATGATACTAAATGCATTAACTAACTAAAAACTGTCTTTTGCCAACTATTCTGTTAATTGTCACATTGAGCTAAAAAAAATAATAATTATGTAACAATCTTTGGTAACACATTATTTTAAGTGTCCTTGTAACACGTTACATGTAGTTACAGTAGTAATCACTATAACCCTAAACCAAACCCCATAATTAATATCTCAAATGCATAATTACACTGCAACACTTACAAATAAAGTGTAACCGAATGTTTTCAATGACAATTTTCCACCAAAATGTTCTACTTGTGTTTTGCAAACGAGTCCCTTCATTATATAATACAAGACAAGTAATTTAACACAAGTTTTGACACTTTTTTGCTAGATACATCCTTAGGCTAGGGTCAGGAGTGAAGGATGAACTGTGACAAACAGATGAGAGATTATCCTTCTGTCGAGAGCCATCTTTATCTCGCCACGAGTAGCCGGCTTAACGCGCGCTAGCGACCCACAGCTGAGGATCTATATCCAGATCTCTTCAGCAGGAGACAGTGGCCCTGTCTCTCTCTCTCTCTCTCACACACACACACACACAAAAGTATATACAGGTGAAACCCGAAAAATTCGAATATCGTGCAAAAGTTCATTTATTTCAGTAATTCAACTTAAAAGGTGAAACTAATATATTATATAGACACATTACATGCAAAGTGAGACACTGCATTCAGTGTATCTAGTAAATGTGTCTGTCCAACAGGATGAGAACCGTGTAACATCAGATGTATACCTTTGCCCGTGTGAATTATTCAGACCGCGAGATACTGCGAACACACACACACACACACACACACACACACACACACACACACACACACACACACACACACACACACACACACACACACACACACACACACACACACACACACACACACACACACACACACACACACACACACACACACACACACACACACACACACACACACACACACACACACACACACACACACACACACACACACACACACACACACACACACACACACACACACACACACACACACACACACACACACACACACCCACTTTAAAGGGATATTTCACCCAAAATTTTTAATTAGCCCATGATTGGCCCTGAAGCCATCTTAGGTGTATATGTATTCGTCTGAAAGAAGAAGAATGTCAATCAGAGTTATATAAAAAAATGTCCTGGCTCTTCCAAGCTTTATAATGGCAGTGAATGGCCATTTCTGTTTTGAAGTCCATAAAAGTGCATCTCTCCATGATAAAAGTGCATCTATCCATGATAAAAGTGCATCCATCCATCATAAAAGTGCATCTATCCATCATAAAAGTGCATCTATCCATCATAAAAGTGCATCTATCCCTCATAAAAGTGCATCTCTCCATCATAAAAGTGCATCTCTCCATCATAAAAGTGCATCTCTCCATCATAAAAGTGCTCCACTAAGTCTATGTGAAACGTATGCAACGCACTGCTGATATTTACGCTACGCCCTGACGCAGTGTGACGCAGTTGCGCAAGAAGACTGCGTATGTTTGTTTGTCCGGAAGCTAGATTTTTACTTTGTCACGTGGAAGATTAAATATAAATATTTTTCTTATACAAACACATGGCTTCTCTTCAGAAGGCCTTTATTAACCCCCCGGAGAGCAGTGTGGAGCACTTTTATCATGGACAGATGCACTTTATGGACTTCAAAACAGAAACGGCCATTCACTGCCATTATAAAGCTTGGAAGAGCCAGGACATTTTTTATATAACTCTGTGTTCGTCTGAAAGAAGATTATCATATACTCCTAGGATGGCTTTAGGGTGAGTAAATCATCTGCCAATTTTGTTATGTTTGACTGAACTAACCCTTTAACGCTGCTGGGGCATTTTATATATACATATACAGTATATACATAAAGCCCAAAAATGTCCACTTAAGGGAATGAAACATGAGTGATCAGACCATGAAATTCTCTCAGCTGTACGGAGAACAACACATTCTTGAATAAGAAATAAACCTTGACAAAAGTGAAGCTTCAGAGCTTCTGAATGGACGTTCGCTATAAAAAATTCAAATTGAAAGTCAGTGAAGTAAAACATCAGCTACGCTCGGCGGACCTGAATAATGTCTGCTCTAAAACACGTTCAGATCGCACCGCAATCTGGATATGCAAATGGTGAAGAACTCATTTGGGTCACACAATGTGAGCCAGAGTGTGTGTGTGTGTGTGTGTGTGTGTGTTTCCTCTAAGGGCCACGGCTCTTCCTGTTGGACCGACACAATCTGGGAGAACGGAGAGGAAGTTTCCGCTGTGAATCTTCAGGCTAAACTGCTGCAGAAACCTTCTTTACTTTGTTGGATTACTCTGAAAGTTGATTCTAGATTATTACCCTTAACATGGGAGAATCTCTCTATGAAATATAGTTATTTGTCATCCCTAAATATATGTTTTATATATATTTGTCATCCCTAAATAGAATAAAAAACACACACATACATATATATATATATATATACACATACATATACATATATTACAAATATTTAAAAAAAAAAATGTGAGAATCTCTCACTGATATATATATTATTTTTTTATAAATCAAACAATATATACTAAATACCACCAAAATAAATGTGCACATTTCCAGATAATAACATAAGAATGCGGAGTATAATAATGAGTTTTTAGGGATCCTCAAGAAAGTCACAATGTAAAAATGTGCAAAAATATAATTTCTTATTTTTGATTGTATATTTTGGGGTTAAATATGACATGAACATGTTCGTGAGATTCGTCCATTTATGTAAAAACGTCTGAGGCCGATGTGTTTGTCCTAAAATGTTGTTTTAAAATACAGTCTTTTTTCTCAATTCTAAATGACAGTCTTGCATGAAGGAAACCACAGACTCCAAGCATCCAATAACTCGCGACACACCCTCCATTATAGGAATACTTGGCATTTTCTCTCTTTTTCAACAAACCAGAGCATAGCTAGAAAGCATAACTAACTACACACACACACACACAACTGAACCCGTGCCGTGTGTAACTGGTAAGTGTGAACACTGACCAAGACAAAGTCTAGCATGGTTAACTTTAAACCAACTCAAAAGTTAGCAAAACTATAAACGCTTATATCTCTGAATCCAACACTGCAGTTTCGTCAAACACACTCATTAAGCCACTTTACACAATGAGCCGTTGCCGAACTGTGGGCTTGTAATTGCAGACTAAACACAAAAATAGAGAGTAATTCCATAACCGTATGGCTTAAAATATTATGCACGCATTTGTAGATGAAAATAGCCTGTGGATTTTTTACCATGATTTGGCATTTTATATTCCATGTTCAAACTTCAGAGATGCTGAATAAAAAAACAGGGCATTTATTAATCCGATACTAATAAAGCAGCATGTCCAAAAATACCCCAAAAAGCCTCAAATTCATGAAAAGGTTTAATAAAAATCGAATATCAAATCCGGTTGCCAACATGTGAACTCTGTGATCTGATGTGAACTTGGAAACAGGAACTGTGCCGAGACTATTGGGATTTCCTAACTGAGATCCCATCAAACAGGACATCCTGAACGCTGCAACTGGGCAATATGATGATGACAAGCGGCCGCTCGACTGCGGTTACGCCTCTGGACTGCAGAATAAGACTTTTATTCAGCCAGGATGAGCTAATTAAATTGATCAAAAGTGACAGTAATGTTACAAAAGATTATTTTTCAAATGTTTTCCTTCCACACATAAAAAAAAATAAAAATCCCACCATCTCCACAAAAATCTAAAGCAGCAACACTGATAATAATCATAAATGTTTCTTAGGCAGCAAATCATCATCATATACTGATTTCTGAAGGATCATGTGACACTGAAGACTGGAGTAATGATGCTGAAAATTCAGCTTTGATCACAGGAATAAATTACATTTGAACATATATTCACATAGAAAACTGGTATTTTAAATTCTAATAATATATCAAATTTTTACTGTATTTTTGATCAAATAAATGCAGTCTTGGTGAGCAGAAGAGACTCTTTCAAAAGCCTCCCAACCTCAAACTGTGTGCATTTATTATGTAGATCGCAAAGATGTAACTTTGGTGAAACTTTATGGAACAAATGTGTTCCACTAGCTAATCTAGTCGAGACCAGTATGAAATCAGACATGCATTCTCAGTGTAAACGCTCAGAGGAGCTCCGGGTCCCACAGGAAATCAGCCCCTTTTCAATCCCAGCATGCTCCAGTCCTGCCAACGCCACAGATCAAACTCCGAGCATCAGGCCGTCTCATCTAAACGATTGCGGGAGCTTCTTCTGCTCGGTTCACTCCGGCATCACATCAGCTGTGATCGTCTTATTCCACAGAAAACTGTGTTTCTCATTTCTACTGCCTTTCCACAGAGCTCCGTTATCAGAATGAAACCGTATCTGTATAGGGGCAGTGTAAGGCGAGAGAATATACAGTTTGTACAGTAAAAAAAAAACATTACGCCTATGGAATGTCCCTCACAAATATAGCAAAACAAACTTAATATCTGGTTAATATCAGTTAATATCTGGATTCACTCACAAATGTGTGACACTACAAAAGTACGATGGGTTGTTTTCATGTTAACTTAAAAATACTTTAATGTATTCTCCATAAAAAGCGACCTCAACGTGTATGAAATACAAAACCCTCCATCTCCCATACACACACACACACACACACACACTTTCCACGAAGTCACAAGCGTATGATACATATTTATGATTTTATACCTCTGGCCTTTGGGGAACAGATAATGCCTTTCATCCATTTTTTATCCATTTCATTATTAATTATTGCCCAAAGAGGGTGTGCAGTGTAGCAGGTGTGTGTGTGTGAGGTGTGCGTGTGAGGTGTGTGTGTGTGTGAGGTGTGTGTGAGGTGTGATCTGGAGAAGTGCAGTGGCTTTACTACGGCTCAGTCTGAAAGCAGAGACACACTCTTCCTCAGATCAGCTGTGAATACATGAGAGAGACCCAATCTAATGGGTTTTCAATGGCCATTATAATAATAGACACATACTGAACTAGATTTATTTGATGCTAGAGCGTTCTTGAGGTCTTTCCTAAACGTTTGGGGAGGTTTAAGACTGTAAATGACAACAAAATGGACAATATTAGGAGGTTTATTGACTGACGCAGATCTCAAAATCACACATTTCCGCTTTCAAATATAATATAATCATGAATTTGAGATAATAATCTGCAATTATTGGACCTAAATTTGATTAATGGAAATAAATAAATGAAGCGTCTGATTAATTCGAACACCGAGCTGAAGAATTAAGCCAGGCAAACCAAACTAAAGCAACTAAAGCTGCCGGTGATCTGGTGTCACGTCTGGACGGAGACTGATGGAGATCGCCTCAGGGAACCAAGAATCAGTTTAAGCGAGACTGACAGTCTTCACCGAAGCACCTCGAGGCGTTCCTCAACAGACACACACGCTTTTATAGGCCTTATCTCACTATTAAAACTCAGGGGTTTAACCTCAGGGCATCAGCCGAGCACAGGGTGTGTGTATCCAACGGCCCCTACACACACACACACACACACACAGCTTTTACTTCAGCTCAAGTTCATATTTTCCTGTCGAGATCTCAGTCATGAATTCTGGCGAATGTCTTCTTTTCTGCTACCCAACATGCCTGAGGAGCTTACGGCTCCCTTGGTAGCGATCAATGAGGGCATTTTCTCATTAGTGAACAAGACCGAGCTTTTCAACATCATTACCATTCCCAAGGGAGCTTAAGTGACGAAACGGGAGGGCAAGTGAACACAAAAGAGTCTACACTTGAGGGGGGAAAAGCAGCAGACGCTTTAGTGTGTACTTGATGGCCTGCTGGGATACACAACAAATCACAATACTTATGAAATGCAGGGGTTTTTCCATGCAATTAAACCTGGGCTGTGTTCGAACGTGGAAATTAGCTTACTGCCTACTATTTATTTTAAATAACAGGAATTAGTATGCATTACGCAATAAGCAATTCAAACAATAGTACGCTACACTGGTGTCACATGACCTCATTACATTTATTGTCCACTGCTGTCCAGTTATTGTCTTGGAATCAACTTTTTTTATATAAAATGCAATGCAATGCAAAATAAATAAAATAAAAAATGCAACAAGGTAAATATCAGTCAGTGCAGTAAAATAAAATAAAGTGCAATAAAATGCATAAAATAAAATAAAGCAAAATGCAATGTAAAAATAAAGCAAATTGATATGCAATAAAATAAAGCAAAATAAAACGGTTTAGTGTAAAACAAATAAGTGCAATAAAAAGCAATGCAATAACATGACACAAAATACAATGCAATGCAATAGAACGAAGCGAAATGCAATAAAGTAGAAAGCAAAACCGTGTCTTACCGAGACCTCGAAGACTTCCTGAGTGTCGTCCAGCATCTGGACCCGGATGGAGATCTGTCTGCCCGGAGGCATGGTGGGGGGGCGCTGGCCGGGCTCCAGTGTGCTGATGCCCAGGCTCTCAGGGGCCCCAAGCCTCTGCCCCGCCCCCGAGGGCCGCTCCTCTGGCTCCACCATTCTGCTGCAGACAACACAGACAACATTTACATGAGGGCCAAAACGTGATGGGATAAACACAGATTCTGGTGATCACACACAGTTTTCCTTTTTTTTACAGCAGGAATTCATAAACTCGTGCTGCCCTGGAAAACGCCAAGGATGATTTATGATTCCTGAAATGTATATTTCTGCAGTACACTAGTTGTGCTGCTATAGCAAGTCTTGATGTTAACTCTCGTTCTGCTTGGCTGCTAGTCATCCACATAAACACAGCTTTTAGTTACTTATAACCCACTCAACAACAACAACCAACACTGGTTAAAGGGGTCATATAATACTACATGCACTTTTACAAGTTGATTGCACTGAAATGTGTGTTGGCGGTGTCTGTACACAACCATCATAAAATGATAAAAATCCATCCAGTGTTTTTATTTATTTATCTCCTTATATGTTTTACCCTGTCTCAAATTGAGCTGTTCGATTTTGTGACGTCACAAAATCGACGCCCCTCCCACGATTGTTGATTGATAGCAGCTTTCAACACAGACCCGCGTGAGCGAGCTGTCAATCATAGTCTGCGCGTCATTGTTGATACGCTGGAGCACTGTCTATGAGCAGAATGACACATTTTTTTTAGATGCCATTATGCTCATAGACTAAAAAATGTGTACACGTGTTAAAGTTAACTACACTAAGCTTACTTTTGGAACGTTATATGGTTTATAACGGTGTCTCTTACTGACTCAAATGTTGTCATGGCAACACTCCAACGTGCGTTGTGTCAGAGGGGCGGGGTGATCATTTAAAGACACATGCACTTAAACGGCGTGCTGAAAACAGAGCTGTTTTTGACCAGGTAAAATTAGTGTTTTCTTACAATACTAATGAGAATTTTTAATTAAAGTAGATTACAAACTTTCAATTTAGACCCTAAAGAATCATATTCTTGGCATTATATGACCCCTTTAAGAACTGAACCATACAGATGAACCTGACGGCAACAGGTCGGCATATTTGTAAATGCAATGGTAAATGCAATGCAAAATGCAATACAATGCAATGCAACAAAACACAATTTAAAAAAATGCATTAAAAAAAATTACATTTTATTTCATAGACCTACTTTGTGGTTTTAATCCAAACTGAATTTTGTTCAACTTTGGTAAAAAAAAATAAAAATGGAGCACATTACAGTTTTTAAACAAATTCTGTCCGGATATTATGTTTGTGATTACACTATATTAAACTTTCACACAAAAAAACACTTCTAATATGTTCGCTACAGTAATGCAATAATGATGACTTTCTATCTTGTAACTGCAAGTTAAATATTTGACATTATGGACATATAAATGCAATGAAAATGACACAGATTCCAGTGGGAACATCCCATAGGAAACACGTGGATTCATTCAAACCTGTCAAATCCTTATTACTGTTGTGACGGCTTAAACTCAAACAATAGTGTCTCTCACCATTGAAAAACACTGAGTTTATGGGTTTAGGAAATCATTAGGAAGGGTTTAGAGAGGCATTAAATCCAGGGATTTCTAACCCTAAACAACCAGATCGCTCACTGCGACTCCAACATGATGGATTATAAGCTTGTGCGCTTCAATATAACACCAATTTAACCAACGCAATGGGCAGATATGCATTGAAGCACGTTATAAAGCAGAAATTTTCATTAAAGACGCGAAATTCTTTCAACTAAAGTACTAAAAACAGCTTTTTGCTCATGTCCTCATGCTAACCCATATTTCTAAGGAACTGAGAACTTAATGAAATGCAAATTTGTCCACTTGCATCTAAACCCTCTTCCGGACATCCTCTGAAATATTCAAAGCCTTTTTAGAGGAATTCAGTGAAGGAGAAATGCTGTGAATGACTACATTTGAAGGGTCTAAATTATACAGATCTCAGCAGAATTAAAGTAAACGCCACAAAATAAGTCCCACTTCTACGTCAAGTAAATCGTAGCGCTGCCTCTTCCGATCCAGAGCCTTTGTCCAAACACGTATCCAATACATTTTTAATAGAGCATTTCTGTGGTCAGCAATAATAAACTGATGATTTATAGTCAATTCTGCAATTTGCCAAATGTTCTGACACTGGTGTTTTCTGAATATAAAAAAATTACTATAAATGATAATAAATGAGAAGATAACATTGTGATGTGTGTATTAAAAATTTTAATATGGTGCAAAAGTTCATTTATTTCAGTAATTCAACGTAAAAGGTGAAACTAATATATTATATAGACTCATTACATGCAAAGTGAGATATTTCAAGCCTTTATTTGTTATAATTTTGATGATTATGTATGGCTTACAGCTTATGAAAACCTTTTCACAATTTTCAAAGTTAGCTGTTCATAATCATCAAAATTATAACAAATAAAGCCTTAAAATATCTCACTTTGCAATATGTAATGAGTCTATATAATATATTAGTTTCACCTTTTAAGTTGAATTACTGAAATAAATGAACTTTTACACAATATTCTAATTTTTTGAGTTTCACCTGAATGTGTGTGTGTGTATATATATATATAAACCATGATTAATTAACCATCAGAGTCTATAGCTTCTATTTTCATTGGCAAAGCATGCAAAGAATGAAAACAGCTGGCCATATTGTGAGAAAATGTCAGTTGCATAATATTAACATCTTGTTTATTGAACTATTGTATAAAGCAATATCACTGTGTATTCAGTGCAACAACCCTCTGGCTTGTGAAGATTAACAGACCGCTCTCAGATACCCACCGATGGAAACACACATCGCTCAAACACAGGAGAACGAGTTACTCCACGAATCACAGATGGAAAATGGGCTGATGACAGCCGTAAAACACTTATACGCCTCACGGGATAATCAAACGTAAAAACTGTGCGTGTGTGTGTGTGTGTGTATCAAAGAGAGATGAGAGAACAAGTATCCGCTCGTGGCAGTAAACAGCTTCTCCTATGACAATGTAAAGTGTTTTTCACAGATACGACACTTTCAATTATTCTACACAGACGTCAGAAGACGAACACGTACAGCAGTGTATTCCTGTGTTCACTCGACACGGGGGATTTACATACGGGAAACAAACATGACAAGTGAAGAACGGCACTGTTACGTGACAAAGCAAAGGATCATGATTCAAAAGAGCATGCAAATGACAGCAACCTTAAACCTTTGACAAATGCGAACACATGAACATTCAGATCTGCGTTCTGATCCAGAGATCAGCCGTTGTCATGTAGAAAACCATTTTCAACATCAGTATCATTATTTCTGTTACAATCATTAAAATTTTCACAGAAGTGCTGGCATATAAGTTTACAGGTCAGATATAAACACTGATGTCTATCGTAGCGATCAAAATAAGATAAATCTCCGTTTAAAAGTAACTTGACGCTTCAAATAAAGATTGTATCAATTACATCGTTAGACCAATAGGTGGCGACATGTAACGGTTAAAAAAGTATTTGTCATTGAATCATTCATTCAAGAGATTCGTTAAAAAAACGCTGATTCATCCAGTAAAGAAACAAGTGAAGTCTATATTCGGTGAGTCATTGAATCATTCAAGAGATTTGTGCAAAACGCTGATTCATCCAGCAATGAAACAAGTGAAGTCATTGAATTTAAAAAATAAAAAATTATCAAGATTAATTAAATATAATTTAAATAGACTGCAGCAATTAATATTTTGCCAGAACCTCTAGTAAATTACATTATTTCGTCTATTCAGATCGCGGGAGAATCGTGATCGCTATTTTAAACCAAGAAATTGTGATTCTCAGTTTATCTAGAATCGCTCAGCTGGGAAAATTGTGTGGAAGCAATTCTCACTTATAAATTATTATAAAGTAAATTTAAGTAACACATTTAATTCATTTGTAAAAAAAATTAAACAGTGTAACTAAGTCGGGCTTTAAACGATTAATCGCATCCAAAATAAAAGTTTGTGTTTACATAATATATGTGTGTGTATTGTGTATAATTATTTTGTATATATAAATAAACACACACGTGCATGTATATATTTAAGAAAAATTTTTATTTATATATAAAATAGTTATATTTACATATAATATAAATTATATAAAAAAATATATACAGTATATAAATGCAAATATTTCTCAAATATATATATGCATGTGTGTGTATTTATATATATAACTAAGCCACTATATAAAAAAGGACTACACAAAGGGCGACAGAAAGAGGACTAAACTTCAATGGTTAGTGGTGTGTGTTCACGAACACTAACCAGGAACAGTGATAAACACACACATTCCAGCACTGATTGAACCTCAGATCCAGACGCTGAACTCAGATGTGCGCTAGAGACGAGTCACGACAGGTTCACAAGCATGCGGGGGGTTTCAGCATTCACACACACACACACACACACACACACACACACACACACAACCCCCGACAGCACTGGAATCTCCTCAACACACACACATCCGAGTCTACCCTGCGCTATCATGACCCTGACGACTGCATCAGTGGATGTGATGATAATGAGCTTAGAGATGATCAATAAAGCTTATCAGACGTTCACAAAGCTTTATTCATCAAGAGAACGAGGGAGTGTGAGATGTTCACTGTAACAAACACTTCCTGTGATGGACGATGATGATGATGATGATGAAAATGATATTTTAATATTGATTTTCATCTGCAGCTTGACATTTTGTTTGACAGAAAGGAGAGAGATATAGACGATGAAAGGAGATTTGATTATGTGTCTAATTTTTATAAAACATTACATTAACATAAAATTGCATAAAATAACTTTACACAATTTACTTAAAACTAATAAAAAATAACTTTTACTCAATTCACTTAATAAAAACTAATAAGTAGATATGTATTTATTAATCTAAATAATAAGTAGTAAATACATCATTATAAATATAATTAAAATACATTTTAAAAACATGTTTATTTATTTATTATTTAGATTAAAATTTACTTTTACAAAAATATGTATTTATTAAAAAAATAATAACTTAATAAATATAACTTATTTTACACAACACAGAATTTTTTTTTTTTTTTTAAGTCATTATCCACTGACAAGTTTGTCAGTAGATTATTGAACTCACACATTGGTAAGTTCGTTATACAAATACTGTAATTGGCCAAATATTGTCTGATTAATCTGATATATCAGTCCATCACTAACAACTACTGTTACTCAACCAAACAGGGGTAGTTAAGTTAGCGGTCAATAATCTCAAAAATTGCCCATTTACCAGTAACACGACCAACTGGGCGCGGTTATCAACCAACAATAATAAAAGCAGAATAAAGAAATGGAGCAAGAATAATAGACACTAGAAGCATGGAGAAGAGGATAGAGACCAACAGGCTCCCAGAAGTCTTCAGGGGCCGTCCACAATCACAAGCACTGCAATAAAGGGGCCATTCTTTCCTGTCCCGGGCCGAAGTTACTGGTTACGCACATTTAAACTGAATGAGTAATTGAGAAGCGGCTCCTCTGGGACCTTTAATCCCCCTCGGCTAGCGGATTCATTACCCGCCCAAACCCTAATGTATGCCTTAACCACTGAACGTCTGCAGCGCTGTTAGTGTTAGCAAACCCTGGAACAATGCACACACAAACGGCACTGACAAACTACTGGATTTCCATCCAACGAAAGCCATTAAAAACCCACTTACAGAAACATGATGACGAATGCATGGCCATTATATTTAATCTGTCTTGTGCTATCTTTAGTTCACCCATTTTTAACAGCTCATCTTGCAAATGTGCATGAATTATAAAGGGGGAAAGGCTTTGTTTTAAGCATACACTAATCTGGTTTATGGTTTTGAAACGCACATGACGTGAACTGCACTGTAACTGGTTCAACAGGTTGACCTTCTTTTGCAGGAAGACTCAAAAGGACTTTCTCACACTTCGTTTATGTTTTCTCAGGTCTCAGAACACATAATCTTTCCCAAAGGACATCGTACAAACATAAAGACAAGGGATCACGTTCCCATAACTGTGTTCAGATCAGATCAGCCGTATACTAAGAGCTGTACAATACTAGAAACAATAAGAAACAATACAAATTACAGTGAGATTTTCAGATGTTTGCTAGGAAGTTTCAAAGGCATCTGAGTTTTGCATTAAGGATTGTTGCTAGGCAGTTTGGACGCCTGCCTGGACATGTTGGTGGTTGCCAGGGCGTTGCTATGGTGGTCTAAGTGGTTGCTAAGTTTTTGTGCCATTAAGCATATTGCTATGTAGTTGCTAGGGTGTTGCTCTGTAGCTGCTAAGGCATTCTGAGATGTTTTAAGCATTTTGCTATGTAGTTGCTAGGGTGCTGCTATGTGGTCACAAAGGCATTCTGAGTGGTTTAAACATGTTGCTATGTAGTCTCTAGAGTATTCTGAGATATTGATATGATGTTGCCAAGGCATTTAGAATGGTTTAAGCACATTGCTATGTTGTTGCTAGGGGTGTTCTGGGATGTTATGTGGTTGCTAAGGCATTCTGAGTGGTTTAAGCACATTGCTTTGTAGTTGAATATGGAATTTTGCTAGGGTGTTGCCAGGGTTTTATGGGATGTTATGTGGTCGTTAAGGCATTCTGAGTGTTTTAAGCTCATTGCTATGTGGTAGCTAGGGTGTTATGTGATGTTGCTAGAGTGTTGCCAGGGTTTTCTGGGATGTCATGTGGTTGCTAAGGCATTCTAAGAGATTTAAGCTCATTGCTATGTAGTAGCTAGGGTGTTCTGTTATGTTGCTAGAGTGTTGCCAGGGTTTTCTGGTATGTTATGTTGTTGCTAAGGCAGAGGTTTAAGCTCATTGCTATGTGGTTGCTAGGGTGTTCCGTGATGTTTCTAGAGTGTTGCCAGTGTTTTCTGGGATGTTATGTGGTTGCTAAGGCATTCTGAGTGGTTTAAGCCCATTGCTATGTAGTTGCTAGGGTGTTGCTAAGGCATTCTGAGTGGCTTTTAAGCATGTTTTAAACCCTGTCCTGATGCAGTGCTGTGATTTGTGACTGCTAATGGTCAATTATAGAAAAACAAGCGGTTTCTCATGCAAAACTCTCACACTGAATGCTGATAAACAACGAGTGAAAGGGAAACCTCTGCAAAAAGGCCACAGACTGGAAACTTTTACTCTAAAGGAAGCACAAAGTAGGAAGCAAGCAAAAAGCACAGAAGGATCACATGTCACACATGCAGAGATAAACACGATGAAACAGGAAGTACTTCTGAATCTGGAGCAAATTAGGTCTCATTAAAACCAAAGTGCAAACCAACACATTTCATTGCATGACTGCAAACTCAACATGACAGAGTCAACCATTAAGGAGCGGCCCACTTCAAAGGACATGCCTGGTTTAAAAAAACAACAACAAAAAAAAAACTTTTTTTGCCTTCCCAAACAGTTACCTTATTTAAACACGCTCATACAAAAATCTTTATTTTTCCGTCCTATACAAACACACACACACACACACACCCTTCATAGAAAACAGAGACAGAAAAGTGAACAATCCGTGCAGTGAGGGTTCGTTCCCAGACTCACGCTCGCTGAACTAGTTAACCTGCCTTTCAACTTGTTTGCCTGAAAGTTCCCAGAGATGTGTTCAGCGAGGCGGACACGTGGAACAGAGGGTTCACTGAGACAGACTCAACATACACACATCTGACGGCCCAAAACGCACACTCCTTCACTGAACAAGAAGTATGACACATCATAACGGCTAACATACAATACTGAGAATTAGTGATGCTAAAAAACTAAGGGTGCGTCTCAATCAGCTCCCTAGTTCACTAGTCAGGACACTGATGATCAGTTGGGTTGGGTATTGTTTGAATTTTACATATGATTCTGCCTATCATTTCTGATTCTTATTGATTCCCAGTTTCAATTCCAATATGGTTAATACATTTAGATATCAAACATTATTTATTCTGTCGTTCTGCAAAACATCCCTTTGCAGCTGAATACCATGAATCCTCTGAATACCTGTTCACAAACTAAGAGAACAACTAGGTAATAAACTAGACTAACTAATATACATTTCAAACATTATTAAAGACAAGTATACAGTCAGTAATACAATAAGAACAAATAAGCAAAAGCACAAATAAATAGAACTTTAGAAATTGAAGATGTAAATAATATTGCATAGTTATTTGTTTTACAAATAAAATAGATTAATCCGTATTAAAGTTACAAAAGTTATTCAGTCAAGATCAGTGAGTGATTTTCTTTTTCTCTTAAAGAAACACTGCACTTTTTTTTAAATAGGCTCATTTTCCAGCTCCCCGAGAGTTGTACAGTTTTACTGTTTTCTAATCCATTCAGCCGATCTCTGGGTCTGGCGGTAGCACTTTTAGCATAGCTTAGCATAGATCATTGAATCTGATTGGACCGTTAGCATCTCTCTCAAAAAAATTACCAAAGAGTTTCGATATTTTTCCTATTTAAACCTCGACTCTTCTGTAATTACATCGTGTACTAAAGCCGACAGAAAATGAAAAGTTGCGATTTTCTAGGCCGATATGACTAGGAACTATCCTCTCATTCCTGCGTAATAATCAAGGAACTGCAGCCGTACCAGCAGCGCAATGATATTACACACTTAGTGCCGGAGTTACCGAGCTGGGGACATACCGAGCTTTTCTATATCAAAAAAAAATCGCAACCTTTTAATTTTCTGTCGGTCTTAGTACACGATGTAACTACAGAAGAGTCAAGGTTTAAATAGGAAAAATATCGAAACCCTTGGTAATTTTTTTGAGAGAGATGCTAACGTTCTAATCAGATTCAATGCTCTATGCTAAGCTATGCTAAAAGTGCTACCGCCAGACCTGGAGATCGGCTGAATGGATTCGAAAACGGTAAAACTGTTTAACTCTCGGGGAGATGGAAAATGAGCCCATTTCAAAAAAAAAAAGTGGAGTGTTCCTTTAACATTAATGACACAGACGGCAGCAGGAATATTAGAATCCTGTCACTTTAAAAGCTAATGCACAGATCCAATAAACTGATACACACGAGTTTTCTTTCTCAACTGTTTACGTTCACTTTAGACATAACCCACTCTGTTTACAAGGATAATAATAATAATTTTGAGTGCATTTGTCAGCACAGAAAACAGCACACAAGTGCCGAATTGAGTTTGTACAATGAAGATGTTGTCATGTCACCTTCAGCGTCCCAATGTTTAGTGAGCAAGGGTCCTTAACAGTGACCACGACATACTGACTCAGGGAGCTGATTGAGACCCCTAAGTATTAAGTACTTAATGCACACTACATTGTGTGTGTGTGTGTTGTTGTTGTTGAAGAGGTGTTTTTACTCTACTAAGTGGTTCTGTTTACTACCCATCTATTAACCAGCCATAACCCTGGGAAACATGGTAAAAAGCACTCAGAACATGTAAACTACCACAATGTGCTAGTCAATGTGTTTACTTAGCAAGAGCACTGAAGATAACTAGAGTTTCCGCCAACATATCTACCACCACATTTACATTTATTGTTACTAAGTCACCACTCAAACATTAAATAATGTTTAGTATAATACATAATAATTAACGTGGTGAATTTGCTAATAGGATTTTAAAATCTGTGCGGAGTTGTGTGCTAGCAGCCGGCGGATGTAGGTTAGTCGAGTAATCCTTGAGGTTCAGATGTTAGTGGGTTAAGCTGCATTGTGTGTGTGTGTGTGTGTGTGTGTGTGTGTGTGTGTGTGTGTGTGTGTGTGTGTGTGTCATCAAGAATTCATTTGACAGGGAAATCCCATAATGTCCAAATGACTACCTGCACACCCACTTAAAACCCATCACTGCAGCTGCTCTTGTGAATATATAGTAAAAAATAAAGCAAATAAGAAAAAAAACACAGTAAATGCTGATGTTTTACCTGGTTCTGGGATATTTATGATAATACCATACAACAATAACCCCATGCTGTGTTGCATTAGTTTAAAAAAACGGGGCTGAGAGGAAAATATGTGACCCCTTACAAAAGTGTATTGTGATGCTATCAAATAATACCAAGGTATTTGAGATAATACAAGTCCAAAAATCATGCCACAATTACAAAAGGGTACTACTGTGTTTTGGACATGGACCAATGCATTCTTATAAGTCATTTGGAGTGCCATATAAATAATCTAGGGTTGTGATATTATCATATGGTACCGCAACAGTCGTTTTTTAAAGATCCAACAAAACATGGTACTACCATAGTATTTTTGTCCAACGTTAAAGTACAGTAGAGCACTATGGTAAAGCACTACAGTAAATCTTTGATGTGGAAACGTACGATATGACGCGTGGCAGCAGCGAAGGCTCGTGAGATTTAATCGTGTAACCATGGAAACCGCTACAATATATCAGCGTGTCCAGCGATCGGAAGATTAATCGTAACTCTTATTCGCTCGCTGCCGGTTTATAGCGAGCCAATAAAATAACACAGAATCTTACCTTTACAGCTGAATTAATCCTCCTTGTGACTGGATATGTGCGTAACTACGTTGTTACACGTTATTCCGCGAAAGTAACACGCAGAGCAGCGGCTGGAGTCGCGAAGGATCAGTTAATCGCCGGTTATTCGCGGGAAGCGCTGAAATCCACCGTCTTCCCGGACGCCATGACTGAACTGATCCCGAACTGAACTGATACAATAAAACACCGCCTCCAGCCTCCAGCCTCCAACACCCGCACTACAGCCTCACAGCGCTGTTGGGAACAGCGCCACCTGGCGGACGATTCAAACTCACCATGGTTACAGTGTTGCCAAGTCCGCTGCTTTCCCGCGAAATTGGGCTTCTTTTAATTTAGTTTTAGTTTTTATATACAGACAGTAGTTAAAATTTGAAGATCATCAAAATCTTTCATCAAAGTTATATGAATTTTGAACAATAGGCATACCCGTTTGTCTTAGGAAAACTTTGATGAACTTTTTATATCCACTTCAAATGTTGACTACTGTATAGTATTAACATCAGACACCATCACTGTCCTATCGCAATGCATTAGTATTTTTTGTAAGGGATGGTTAATGGCTATGTAACTAAAATGGTAGGCTACCAAACCATCTAACAGAGATCATTCTACAGAACGTTCTGGTAACGTTCTCTTAAAGGAGAACTCCGGTCAATTTTAACATTGAGCTCAATTTTTAGTAAATTTGGAGTGCTGTCAATACAGAGAACAACGACAAAAATCGGTGTTGCCTACACTGTTTTATCCTATTTTTAAAATTTTGCAACCCTATTGACTTGAATGGGGCAAGTTTTAAACCTGCTTTTATCCTCTTAACATATTTGATGTGTCATTACAAGTGCCCAGCCATGTTGAGTTGATTCCTTAAGAGTGAACAACGAGTGAATCTGACTGCAGTAGATGTGAAAGATATGAATAAAAATGATGTTATATCAGCCAGCGCACATACCTGTATTTAGTTCCTGTTTTCGGTGGAAGTCCAAAGTAGTCGATTGTCGAGTTCACGCACGTGAGCATAGCAACTAAACCTATGCGCGTGAACTCGACAATCGACTAACTTTGGACTTCTACCGAAAACAGGAACTAAATACAGGTATGTGCGCTGGCTGATATAACTTCATTTTTATTCATATCTTTCACATCTACTGCAGTCAGATTCACTCGTGTTCACTCTGAAGGAATCACTCAACATGGCTGGGCACTTGTAATGACACATCAAATATGTTAAGAGGATAAAAGCAGGTTTTAAAACTTGCCCCATTCAAGTCAATAGGGTGCAAATTTTAAAAATAGGATAAAACAGTGTAGGCAACACCGATTTTTGTCGTTGTTCTCTGTATTGACAGCACTCCAAATTTACTAAAAATTGAGCTCAATGTTAAAATTGACCGGAGTTCTCCTTTAAAGTAGAGAACAAAACGTTCTTACCAGAAACCGTAATATAATGTTTCAGTAAAGTTCTCAAAACATTTCACAACATTTTTTAAATGTTAGGACATCAAAAGGAATTCAAATAAATCGTTCAGGAAAATAAAATCCAATTCTACAGTTTCATGAAGTACTGTGATGAGTAACAGCGCCACCAAACCTGTGGTAGGCAACAGTCTAAACCAGGGATGTTCAACTTCGTCCTACAGAGTTTAGCTTCAACCCTGACAAAAGCTCTTTTCTAGTAATCCTGAAACCATTGATTAGCTTGTTCAGGTGTGTTTAATTAGGGTTGGAGCTAAACTCTGCAGGACAGTGTGTCCTCCAGGACTGAAGTTGAGCATCCCTGGTCTAAACATGTATTACTATTGATATTTTAGGTAACACTTTATTTTAGTGTCACTGTTACGTGTTACTATAATATCTATAAATTATGCATAATTACACGCAATTAACCCTAAACCAAACAATCTTAACCCTATAGCAAGTACATCAAGAATAATTACACTGTAACAAACACATTCAAATAAAGTGTAACCAGATTGTGTTAAACACTGGGATTTTTGTAATAAGAATTATTAAAGGGATTAGGATTTATTCAAAAATGGACCCAACAAACTAGATATTTAGGTTCCCTATAACTTCCCTACACTGCTCCCAAAGTACCGATACACTTACAATCACTGTCAAAATACTAGTCGTTGGTATTCTAATTATGAAATAGTTTATGAGCTAGTTATGAACTACAATAGACATGACAACAGAAGAAAGATCTTTGATGATTTTAAAACTTCAGACATTGTCAAAACTGTTGGGATAATTTAAACAGAATTCATCCTTTTTTTTAATATTAATATTCCAGTTAAAATCCTGTGCATATTGCTTTTGGAAATACATTTATTTATTCAAGTAAACGACATGTGCCGCTTTTGTTCAATACTGGGTTGACCAAATAAAATCAATTTACTTTAAAGTAAATGACATTTGAGTTTATATGGTCAAAACCCAGTTTTGAAGAAAAGCTGCACAAGTAAGCAGCGCAAGTTTTATATTGTGTTTATATGCAGTATTTAAAACTACATACACACCGCTTTACGACTGATGGTGATAATATAACTAGGCTAATCTATTCACTCGTATCTACTTCTCTATAGTTACTGCTGTAAAGCCATAAAAGACCAATGTGAACCGCTTCTAGTTTCAGTTTTATGTAAACTTGTTAAAAACAAGCACTCAAGTGAGAGAACTGAACCAAAGACCAACACTTAACATGATTAATTCACGTATAAATTCACATTTTAATTGAATTGAATGTAAACAAGCAAACTGGATTCCTTTGCATATATTGCCAGAGCAAATGAAACACTGACGCGGAGTTCATCATGTCTTGCAGCTTTTAATACTGAAAGTGTTGTAAAATGATGAACCAGGATAGATTGAATATCATACAAATGTTCCATGGACATGTGACCACCAATAAGCCAACTGGCTTCAGACTTGTGCATTTCCTTCATATCAGAAGCCCTGAACCCAGAGTCCCCCGGTTTTCCTATGTTGTTTTATTTCATTGCATGGATTAAGAGAGCCAATGACAGACACTGTTAGCCATGTGACAGACATCATCAGCGAAGGACGAGCAAACCGATGCCCATCTCTCCCCAAACATCACCACCAGCCCTCGGGACCGGCGTCGAAGAGAACAAAAAAAACTGAAAGAAAACAACAAAAATAGTCGACGATATGACCGCAGAATCATCGCTCTATTGCATTCGAGCTCAACCAACACGAGTCCGTTTGAGACGCATTCGTCTCGGAGTCGGAGAAAACCCGCTTCGGCTAGGATCGACAGACACACGAGTTGTGACAAAACAACTATAACTGATCTCGTAAGGGAGAAAAAGCACAATTTCTACACCAGAAATTCTTAAAGAACTACGATGGATGACGGTTAGTTTCATTTTCATACCCCTAATCCCCCCCCACATCCGCTCGAGACGAGGGTTTGTGAAGCCGTCGGCACACACACGAGCTGGAGCCTCGGATGATGTTGTTTAAGACTTTGAGATATTAGGTCCAGACGGCTCAGAGGCCCAACACAGACTCAAGTCACATGACCATTCATTGTTCGAAAAAGGGAAAGGGCCAAAAATCTAGATGTGGAATTCCAGGTGCAAAGTTTTTTTAATCCTCAGTAGATGGGCTGTTTTACAGGGTTAAGGCTTCGCTCGCTCCCTCAGGCCGAGTTCAGGAGGTCCTGGATGGCCTTCTGCCTGCGTCTCGTTGAGTGCGGACACACACTGCGTCCAGAGGCCTCCAGAAACCTGAAAACATCAAACACAGTCACACATTTGACTCTGAAGCATCATGCAAATTCTGCTTGGGTCAAACTAGAGCCAAAATAAGTAGTTGGACTAGGATATGCATGCGTGTTTGCTCAGAAATGGGGTGACTTTACATTACATACTGAATTTATACATATATTTCACAATATTTACATCTAAATTTGAATGTTAAAGGGGCTGTGTGTAGTTTGCAGCGGCATCTAGCGGTGATGTTTCAGATTGCAACCAATACGATTACAAGAGAGTGCTCAATACTTGCTTTCAGAGGTAATAGCAAAACCCCGCCAAGTGGATCATTTTATTGTGAGATACAACCCATTCACACAGGAATAAAAAAATTAATTTTTGTAGAAAAACTACACATAGCACCTTTAACTTAGATACATTTCAATTTGCTGTATTGATGCATTTAAAAATCACATGATTTTCTTTCAAATCTATCAATCAGAATTATAATACATGACAAGGGTGACTAAAATCACAACAATCAAACAGTCACGCATTTGACTCTGTTAACATCATGCAAATTCTGATTGGATCAACCAAGAGCAAAAAAAAAAAAAATTAGTTTGACTAGGATATGCATGAAAAGGGTGACTTTACATTACATACTGAAAATTCATAAATATATTTCACAATATTTACGTCTAAATTTGAATGTTAACTTGTGATATTAAATGCATCAATACAGCAAATCTACATTATTATTTTTTTTCAAATCTATCAATCAGAATTATAAATACATGACAAGGGTGACAAAAATCAGATATTACATATACTGAAAACAAAAGCATAAAATGTATAAAACATCTTAATATTTCCATATAAATTTCATTCTAAAATACTTATTTTAAAATCAGCCCTTTGATGCACTTATCAAGGTTAATTGAACATTTTAAAAGAGTGGCTTTCCGATTAGCGTTTGAACAGTCATTGCTTCTAATTATTTTAAATATTTAATGCATGAAAACAGTAAAAAGCCTGTTTGAAATCATCTGTAAGCACCAATATAACAATGCTTATCCTGCGCTAAAAGTTATTTTTAGTATTGTGCTAGTCTGTAATAAAGCAGTTTGTTCAATATTAAATAACATGAAACTCACTTGTACTTGACGAATAACATTGGCCAATCGTTTGCTGCAGTCGCCATCACCTTTAATGGATTCATTGGCAACACCGTCAGCGATTATGGTGAAAATCTTGGAAGGTTTGTGTTATCAGGTCCGAGAACAATGGGATTGTTACTGCGGGAGGAAAGCGACATTAAACTCAAACCGGCATCCAAATCTCCCAGAGTTCACGTCAGGCAACACACACTCACCTTTCAATGAGGTCACAGAGATAGTTAAGCGTGTGGACCGCCTCCCTCTTTATCCTCGTTGAGTGGCAGCCAGGACAGCCAATGAGGCAGGACTTCAGTGACGTTGACGCACTCGGGCCGGTACTTCATGACTTTGGCCACAGCAGAGATGCAGTTCTCTGTGGCGTTGACGTTCTCTTTAACTCTGGAGTCTGCAGACTGGATCACACCCACAAGCAGCGGGACGGCCTCTGAAACAACCACAACATGCTTCATAAAACACTGATGCGAGCTCCACGACGCAGAAAACACGGACGGGATCAGGTCACAACTGGACCTTACTTGAAAAACTGGTGTTTTCAGCATCTCACTAAAACGAGAACATGAACTATCTCTGCATTTCACCATTTCAATTTGAGAACGATCAGATGCAGAGAAACCCAAAGATCTTCACTACAAACCCAGCAAAACTGACAGATATTACTCTATTGTACACTAGAATATACTTAAATACTCATGAAATAAAACAGTTTTAACTAATCGGCACCACTTTATTTGCCCAAACTTAATCTTTGAAAATGTAATTCAATGAATAATAATAAAAGGACTTAACTCATTCATGTTTTATGCCTTTGATCACTACCGTTTGATAAAATTGTATTAAAACCATAAATCCAGTACAAGACAACAGAATTGCTGGAAATAAGTTTCCCATTACTGTACCATTTATAAAATTACATTGATTAGACTAATTCGATTAAACCATTCAAATTGAATCGAGAAATTAAAACGGAAAACAGAATTTGAGAAAAATAACTTCATACGGCCTTAATATAATTTGTTAACCTTGTAATGACAAAATATACAATTTGCTTAAAAAATAAAATTTAAATTAGATATGCTTATTGACTACAACTATTTAATTTTAGCCATTAAAATAGAATCCAGAAAAAAATTCAGGGGGGGAAAACCTACTTCATAAAACCCTAAAAGCAGAATTATGATCAAATTAAATTGTTATTGTATAAGTCTCATTATTTCAATTACATAGATATGCTTCTTTGCCTGACTAAAAGTGACAGATTTAGGGTCCTATAAAGTCAGTTTTGTGTTTGAAGCGTGAAGTGCACCCCCACCTGTGAACGCAGGCCTGTAGTTCTCCTCCTCCAAACTGAGCCATGACCCCGACACCGTAAGCGGCCGCTTGCCTGACCTCCGGGCTCGTGTCACACAGCGACTGCATCATGGGCCGCAGGAAGCACTCGGCGTATTTAAAGGAAGATGGACTGCAGTGTTCGACGATGTCATCGAATATGCAGAGACCCCACTGTCTGTCGGCCCAGGGTCTGTGTGGACACTGTCAGGAACACAACATGAGGAGAACGTTAACAACAAGCGGGGTTTAAACTGTCTCTCAGGGGTGCGTTTCACAAAAGCATCGCTAGAAAACTATGTTCAGCAAGTCGGTGTTTCCCGAAACCATATGCAACGGTCACATTGTACATTTATGGTAAAATGAGAAGTGCACATGTGCGTAGCGTACTCAGTAATAGATTTGACAGGTGAGGAGAAGAGATATAAATGATAAAGGCATATCATTAAGTATGCTGATGATACTGTGATAATTAGTCTTCTGCAGGATCACGAGGGCGGCCACGGACCAGTTTTGGACAATTGTGTTTCATGGTGCAAGGACTCATATCTCCACCTTAATGTCTCCAAAACCAAAGATATGTGTATTAACTTTCACCGTAATCCTTCAACCACAACTTCATCTTTGATTAATGGCATAGCGGTAGATGTGGTAAGCCAATACAAGTATTTGGGTGTCATTTTAGATGACAAAATGAACTTGACTCCAATACAGACTTTATATGCAAAAAAGCTAATCAGAGACTTTTTTTCTTAAGTTGAATGGGTTTAATGTTGATAGATCACTTCAGAAAGCTTTTTTTTTATTCATCCTTCAACCGCTCTAACCGACTTTTGTACTCTCCCTTTTATATTTGGGACCTCGACCTGTGGTTAGAAACAGTTTCTTGTTTGCATGATGACTTAAATCATTATCTTGAGCCAAATAAGCAAGATGACATTCAGTACAATCTATAAATTTTATTTAGAATACATACAAATGTTATTTACGTATTTGAGTTTGTCAAGAGATTTAAAGCCTTGTTTTTTTGAAGACTGCGCATGTGCGAACGTGCTCGACTATGTAAGAACGAGTCTATAGCTATGTTTCCATCCACATGTATTTATCAGAATTAAGTGATATCGAATGAAAAATGCCTCATGGAAACCGTAAAATTCGATTGAATTTCATGAATATCGACTCAAATTAAATATGTTCGGTCTCATCGGATGATTTTTTAATCCGATTCTCATCATTTTATCTTGATCGATATACGGCTTATGCGATAAACGCTGATGGAAACGTTATTTGCCGAATAAATAATTAATTGCATTTTGTCTAGCAAAACTTTGTTCGCAAATGTTGGCTTGAATGTTGTGCGATTCGTTGCGAAAAATTAATGGAAACACCTTAAAACGTCTCAAATCAATTCAATATACCAATCTGATCGCAAGCATGTGACGTCATTACGCACAGGTTTTTATTCGCTTTAAAAGCCGTTGGATGGAAAAACTTTCACCAGCTTTATACCGAACTTCAGATAATTTGATTGACAAGTGGATGGAAACTTAGCTTATGATTGAATCTGGAAATAAAGCAAAATAACAGAAAAATGAGAATTAGTCCTCAGTCTGTAATGTAAAGCAAAAAAATTAGCATTAATTTGATCTCAAACAGATTCACTTAAAAGTAGTTATTAATACATGGCTCTGTGGAATACTTGATTCTGATTGGTCAATAGCGCCATCCAGCTGTAATTCCCAGATAAACAACAGAAACACAGGCTCATCCGGGTCACTGAAGTCAGCTGGGCTATACGCCTGCTAGGAACGGTTTCTTCATGGAAGTTTTGCATTTGGTGAGCTAATAGAATATTAAAACTCGAATATTTTGTAGTTATTTAATTATGCCATCCAGTATCGTGGACTCGCTCTCATTTCATACAAACTTTTTTTTGATTTTGTGACTTGTTTTGTACACTGTTGGATTATAAGATACAAACAGGTATGATTTTAAACCCGTTTAATCTGAAATCAATATCTATTATCTGCGTATAATTATTTATGTGTAATAAGTGGTGACTAAACCGTCTCTCTTGAATGTCCGTCTAGTTTGAACTGCTCTCTCCGCGGAAGCTTTGCGTTTAAAGAGCTAATCAAATATTTCAACTCAATATTGAACTTTCAATCAATATTTTGTCTAATAATTTACATGTGGCAAGTAGTCGTGTAATAAGCGGGTTAATGATGATAAGTTGATTTATTCAATGATGCACTCAAAAAATTACATGTTGGCTTTAACTATGTCAACAGGTCACACATAAATGGATTATGTTAAAACAAACATAATTCCATGTGGAAGTTACATGAACAAATTAAATAATTTTAAGCGACCCGATTTAAAGTAATCTCAAAGTGAATTTAAGGTTTCCTGACATGATTCAGGTGTTTTTTATTTTAATTAATCTATTAATTTCATTTATTTTATTTTACACAATTAAATTGATAGGACTATAGCTAGCTATTTGCTAGCAGAAGCACATTAGCATCTTAAATGCTAAGATTTACATGCTCCTTCAACCAAAGCAATCGTAATTAACCGAATCAGTCCACAGCCAAACACAATGCTCCACTCGTCTCCACAATGGCCCACAGTAATTTAAATGGTTCTAATAATTCCAATGTAATTGAACATTTAAACAATTACACGGTATCAAGTCTTGCCCTTTTCTCACTTTCTAAAAAAAACATAAAACCCATAATTTTAACATTTATTCTCTCTCAATTCAACCATATGCAAAGCATGCTAAGAACTAAGTACCCGCCCACTTTCAGTTAATGCAACAAATCATTCATGTAATCCAACACAAACGGATTAAGTAAACTTAAATTTTACATATATTTAAACAGATTGCAAATTAAGTTAGGGCAAAATGGCAGTTGGCGTCGCACTATACCGCCACCCCCTCTGGATGTAATTTTTTACTTAACATAAATGGTGTTTAGACAACGCGTTATGATTTTGTACTGTTAAGTTGAGACAATTGCATGGACCTTAATAGAAAAAAAAATTCAAGTCAACACACAATTATTATAAGTAAACTAAATATATTATGTAAAGTGCACAACCTTCCTAGTAATTTTTGTTGAGTGCATCGTAACTATAGTAGTGAAGCAGTTACACCGTTGTACGGGAAACACACACTCCTGAAGACTGAACACGTTCACTTACGATCAGGTTGACTATGAGCTGCATAAGCTGCTCGAACCACGGGAGAACCTTCTCTCGGTAACTGCTGAAGATCGAGTGCAGGATGTCCGACACCTTGGTCAGGATGTAAACGTCATTCTCATCCTGAAGCACACGAGAGAAACATGGAGATCAAGAGGAGCTGCTTTAATACGAGACCTTCAGAACCTGTTAGATGAGCAGCTCACCTCGTCTTGTAACGTCTCCTCGACCTGCTCGTCGTAGTCTTCATCTTGCCGTTTGGCTGCAGAGAAAACGTACAAGCAGTGTAAATGAGTTCGGGTTGTTTTTAGAAATATGACGCGTGACACTGCTGCTGATGGTCGACTTTGAAGACTAAGTTTAAACGTTAATGAAAGTGTGAAAGCACAAGGAATGTGCACAAACCACTAATTAAACTCACAAATTTGAGCATTAAAGATTGCAATAAGCTGATAAAAAAGGTGTTTGATCCTGCCTTTGAAGAATAATAAAACAAGTTTGATATGAATCAAATGAGCAAAATTGCTATAGGAGTTCAGTTGTTTTTAAATAGCCTGACAAAAAAAAATAAAGCTGCAATTTAACGGAATTAAATTACATTTTACAAAATATTCACTTAGAAAACGGTTATTTATATTTTAATATTTAGCCATTTCTACTATATTTGATCGAATAAACAGCCTTGGTGAGTATAAGAGTAGCTCCTGTGCGACCCACCTTGTCTGACCTCCTGGTTTTTAAAATGCTCCTCTAGTTTAGCTTTCAAAATGCCTCCCAGCTCCTCAAAGTGTTCATTGTTCAGGCCACCCGTCTCCCATCAGCTCGACGCACTAAGAGTGTTGACATTACAATAACGCACACAAAAAGAACAATTAGCATTTTCTATTTTTACAGTACAGAACCATTCTGGTGGACTCACACAGAACAAACACTGACCTTAGCAAACGAGTGCATGATTTCTGACAGCACGTCCGAGTCGGGTTCGGTGCCGATGGCTTTGATGAGGGCGTCACACATGAAGTGCCACATCTGAGTGAGGTATTCTGGGCCTCTGACGCGAGCGCACTCCAGCAGAAGAGGCATGGACTCGGCGGCCACGCCACATCGCACACGTCAAGACTGAGTTAAGGATGCTAACATACTTCTGATATCATACAACCAACTCCAGACCCAAAAACAAGCTAACAAGATCTGCGTAAACAAGGAGCACCACTTGCGCACGATAAGACTTGCGTGATAAAACATTAAATGGCATATAAATCAAGAATGAAATGTCAAACATATGAAGAGGAAACGACTGAAGCTTTGGGTGTTGATGGACTCAATCTATGTTTTGATCATCGGTCTGAATTGCTCATCAGGATGAAGTCTTTGACAAAAACATGATTTATTCAGGGGGCCATGAAAGTTGTGCATGACAATATGCGCTGGCAACTTTTAGCACTGGTGGGGAGAGTTAAAAATGGAAAAATTACACATTTACAGCAATTAAAACCAATTGATTAGCCGATATTTGCGATTATCAGTTGTGAAACCTTTTTAAATTAACATTTCCAGTTTAGATTTTGGAAGTGAATCAGTGTAAAATTGTGCATGTCTTATTTATGAATGCTAAACTGCATTTTGTATCATCTAAAAGCATCGTAAAAATCTAGATTTCAGCATTGCCTGACCATTAAACTGCACAATGTACTGAAGACAGTAATTTTAGTCTCATGAAGGATATCATCATGAAAGTAGAACTTGAGCAGAGGGACCATCAGCTTGACGACTTGCTCCGTATATTCGACAAAACCTTCCTTCAGCTCTTTAGCGTAACACACCTGAGGAAGAACAGACAGAAGAAATTCAATCTTAAAGTAATTCAAAGGAACACTTTCACTATAAAAGGCCAATAATCTGGATAGTTGCAATGCACAAAAATTGTAGGGCTGGGAATCAATTTTAAAATGAATCAATTCCCTGATTCTGAGGCTTTGGGAATTGAAAGATTCAATCAAGGTGAATCAACTATACTGAACAATGTACAAAATATTGAACAATGACACCATCTTCTGTAGAAAAGCTACTTTATAATTGAGTTTGCTTCATAACTATTGAACTTTGCAATTCAGTTCAGTAACAGTATGAATGTTGCAATGAAATGGAAACTGAAATTTAGTCTTTTTAGAGCGGATTCAGTTAAAACTAATTTCATAATTGAACTTAAACATTAATGGTGTCATTACTGTGAAGCTGCTTGGAAACCATCTGTATTGTATAAACAGCTTAAAAAAATAAATTAGACTAGCCAAGAATATTAACCAGCACGTTTTTGTTTCTCCAACGCCTAAGCCACTCAAAGCATCTTAAAGTTTGACTATAAGAGTTGGTTTTGTTGGTTAAAGTGCATGTCCGGGTGGTTTTGCATCTCACCAGCATCTGGCACGCCGTGGCTTTCTCCTCCAGTCCTGCGGTCTTGATGCCAAAACTCTGCTGGTCGCCAAGATTCACAAACTCCCACCCATCATCTTCAGACATGTTCTCCATGTCCTGAGCTGAGAGCGTCAGAGGAAAAGGGAGTTACTAACACCCAGGTCAATCCATACTACACTACTAAGCTAACACCATTACAATAATAACATGAGTGAAAGTCTGAATATGCACTAGGAGCAGAACTCTTACTATCAAGGAGAGCCACTTCAGGCTTGATGGAGGCCGTCTTCATCAGCGGACCCATCACCACAGGCAGATACTGCTGAAACTCCTTCCCCAGGATCTTACACATGCGCGCCCATGCTGAGATCATGTAGGAGATCTGTGGGTCATCATCCTCGAGGTCATTGAAGTCAGTTTGTGTCTTCAGAAGGAGCTGCATCACAGCTGAAGCATCCGGCATGAACTACACGAGCAAACAAACCAAAGGGTGGAATGGACACAAATCAAACGTACGGTTCAGAAGCAAACAGGCAAATTTCTTCCATTCAAAAGTAGTTGCTGGCATAAGCGACTGGGATTAAATGAGACTTGTCAAAGTTACATTAAAATTACATGCATTCATTTTGCCCAAAAAATAACGTTTTTCATTTTACTTGGGATTTCTATGTTTTAATGTGAAAATGTCTACCTATTTAAATTTTAATAAAATAGATAAACCAAAATAAATGCTGATAGAGGTCACCACAATAAATAAAAAAGTAAAGAAATTAAGATGAAATAAGTAAATTAGATCAAAGAAAAGATTATAATAAATTAAAATCAAATACTGATAAATAAAAAATAAAATAAAACAAGCTTAACTATTCAAAAAATATATAAAAAAAAGTCAAAATAAGTCAAATAAAAATGTATTAAATGTTTGTTTATAGTTTAAACGCCATGCCAGCGAGCCCGGCTAGATTCATAGATGTTATTAAAATCAAATATTTATCGCTTTCCTTTTTAATACCATAATACCACTTCTTTGGCTACGTTCACAGCCAGAGTCCGGTTTGGTTATTCAAAAATGTAATCCTAAACTAGTTTTTTTCTAAAAACCTTAACTAAACTGGGATTTTCTTGGTTCAAAACCTTTTCAAAAGCATCAACAGAATAAAACAAGTTCCTCAAAGTGGTAGAAGTATTACAGCCTAAATAACTCAAAATAAAGAATTAATCATTTTAAATCACTCATATTTATTTAGTTGATTTACTTAAAATTGACTATTAGGAAGTTCAAGTTACTCAATTTAATTAACTTTAAAAATGATCCCTTTTCATGATCCGTGCCCCTAAAGACACACACCTTGTCTTTGCCCACAGCCAGGCCGATCAGGCTGATGCACTCGATGGTCTTTCCCCGGAGCAGCCGGAGCTCCTTCTGAACGGCGTTCTCCACGATGTGTTTGAGCGAGGGCATGAACAGGTCGTAGTAGGGCACAAACTTCTCCTCGGCGGTATCAGCCACTGACGCGATGGACGTCACAACCTGCTCCAGAACCAGTTTAGTGCCTTTCTGGATCAGCTGGAAAACAACAACCCAACATTACAGAATGAAGTCACCAACATAAACCTGATTGAGTGTGAAACCGCATCAAACTGCATGCAGGAGAAGTTCTCACACGGTCAAACCATTTGTGATCACACAACTCAACACCTCCTAACATCTGAAATGAGGCTCGGCTGAATTTCAATTCAAGAAACTTTAAAAATGAAATTAAACCATTCATTTCTGAATTGAAGTTTAACTGAGCCTAACCCAGATCAAACTAGATCTCACCATGTTAGCTTTGTGCACCTAACAGAAGGGAAAACAGATGTGACACTGAAGCTGCAGTTTCCACAAGACAACAGGAGAGTTAAACTCATTAAAGGAGCAGCTCGGGATTCAAACTGCCTTTAACCAATCCAATAAGAGAACTGAAAGGGATAAGAGCACCTCCTGGAGTTTGCCGACCATGATGACGTGGAGGTGTTGGACGAGGCTGTCCAGATAGGGGATGAGGAGGGTTTTGGGACAGTCCTCTGTGAAGTTAATGAGGGCGGCAGCTGCGTGGGCCTGGACCCGAGGGTTCGACTGATCCTCCATGGTCTGCAGGAGCGCTGAGATCACCTGCACCGGGAACAAATGAGAAAAACAAAATCCTTTAAAGGGCTCATTGGATGCAAAATTCACTTGTATTTTGGCGTTTGCATGTAAATGTGTCTTTGCAGTCTGTGGACAACCACCATACAATAAAAATAAATAAATAAGCCGTTTGGATTTTCTGAGCAATATGATATATTGCTCATGCTGCCCTCCCCGACTAGGGGTGTAAATCAGACAGTTCATCACAATACGATATTGATTCTCTCAGCCAGCGATACGATATTTTAGCCTGGCTAACGCCAGACCCAATTCTCGTTGAGACTTGGGTCTGGGAACCACATGTGCATTTTCTCGTATTTGAGGCGTGGTTTACGAATGCGCCGGCGCCGTTTATTGGGTGCTAAGAATGTCTGTCAAATGCGCCTGTACGTAGCTCATAGCCAATCGTTTCCATTATACGAGACGACGTATGTAGAGAAATGGTTTTAACGCCAAAAGCTGCTCTTTTTTCTAAATAAAATTGCGATCTAAACTACTTAGAACAATATCTAAGGCTGCATCAAAAGGTAGCTTCGCGTCTGCTGCCATGTTGACTCCATAGATATAAACAAACTGCCTTAGTTGTGTCGCAAAGATGTCGTCATCGTCTCGCTGCTCCCTCCCCGTTCTGTGATTGGTTCCCTAAACGAGGCGAAAATCAGGTCCATGGTTTCCAGACTGCCTTTCAGCGAGAATAAAATCGCGCTGCGCAAAGGCAGTCTGGGGAAACCCAGGCTAACGATATTTGCCGATACCTCAAAATTCTGCGATTCGATTCAGAGCCGTATCAATCTATAACAGAAGAGTTAATTTGCAAAAACAGATAACTCCGTTCTTGTTCATGTTCATATATCATGTTTTTTTTTATTGTGCATTTGAATATCAAACTGCAGCTGGGTTGTTTTGATTAAGTAATAACTAGAAATATACAAGTAAATAATATTAAAGTTCATTGAATTTTTTTTTTTCTTAGTGGCAAAAGCAGATTAATTTTTCAGAGTTAAACAAAGCCAAGTAATTGCTATGATACATAAAACACTTGGTTAATCTTTGTAATGTTAATCTCCTCAGCTGACATAGATGCCTGTAAAACTTTGTTGTTGTGATTAACGCACACGCAATACAGAGAGCTTTTCCCTCACCACTGACGTCCTGCTTTAGCAAGATTCAGTTTTTAATTTCCCTTTTACGCCCCGAAGATGATATCACGGGTTCATCAAGTTCGTTGAAATCCATCCTCGTTCACTTAAGTCAACTTTGATGAAACTCCTCTCAGCTAGCGCGTCTTTTCAAAGTGACTAGCAGCCTTGTCACCTGACCTGAATACTGCGCACTGAGTCGCTATAACAGACTTTGAGTCTTGTCGTTTCTGCTGTAAAACATGAACTCGCAATGCCTTGACAGTGGCTGGGTTTTACCGGCTTTTGTGACAAAAGGGTTCACTCAATCTTGTCAGGCGTCTATTTCAGCTGAGAAAAGTTACGTGATGTGGAGAGTGTCAAAATCCATATCCATGTATTGTTACACCCCTACCCACGACCGCTGCGGACTGTCCCGTATTAGCATATTTCCACCTTTAGCCATATGTAAAAGGAAGTTTAAAACTATTGGATCTGCACAGAGCCACTCTGGATCTATAACCAATCGCTAACGTTTGGTCGTAGACGAAACTTAAACTAGCCGACGACCTCAACGTCATCTTTCTCAGCCATTGTACCAGTAAAAAATTGGACCGGAGAAAATACACTGCAAACCCAGACAACGTACTAAAGGAAAATTAAAACTGAGCGGAAAGTACGTAGGAGGGCGGAGCCAGGCTAGTGTTCACTGTGAAGAAAACTTAAAATCCAAAAAAAGAAAAAGAAAAAAGCAATACCTTGTCGTGGAATTTCTTCTGGAAGGTGGGGGCGAAGTCTGTGGCCATCTGTCCAATAGCGTTGCAGGCAGCGTAGCGAACCCCTGGGTGCTGAGAGGTTTGGAATGAGGCTACGTTTAACGTCTGTACTTGCTTGTTCATACGCAAAAGAAGTGGTGATTTATGGGCCATAAAAGAGTTCTTACAGGATCCTGACAGAAGAGCAAAACGAAGCTGACGATCTCACTCAGAATTGGCCTCCATCTGTTGGTGACATCCCCTCGCCGATAGCAGACAGCGCCATCAGACCAGCGTGCCTGTACTTCCAATCCGCTGCGAGAACACAAGACGGTTTACATGAGCGCGTTTATAGAAATTTTTGCATTTTGTTCGATCAAATGCATCTACTCACGGTTCTGCAACATCTGCATGATGTGCTGTTTGATCATGGAAGGACGATCTTTCCTCCGAGGCCACAGGCAATCCTGTCCAAAGCGCTCTCCACCCCGCCACGGCATTACTGAACACCAGAATTACATTATTAAAGACATAGAATCACTGACAAATAAGCATTGACAGGCATTTCAAAGCAACAACGCCACACTCAGATCAAATCCTAGCAAGCTTCACAAGTAATGGAAAATTACTCGCATGCTAATTTTTACCAATGGTCAACTGTAGTATACAGTGTTAATGTTTGCATCAAAAGAGACGTTTTATATACATTTCTCACCTGTCAAAATCATCATCTTCTAGTTCATCAGCCATGGCCCAATCCTCATCCTCCTCCAGATCCACCATCATACTCAACATCTGAGGAACTGAAACATTCACAAGCAACACTGTTGAACTTCACATGCTCAACGTCCAGCATTACACGACTGCAAGCAGTGTTAGGTTTGCAACTAATTAGCATTGCTACCAACGTGACTTCATTCGTCTGGAGTCACAACAGCTCTGCAGTTGGAGTATTTTTTTAATATATTTTAAGCATTAATAGTAATACAGTAATCATACGTAATTGGTATTTTTTACTATCAATAACAAATTTGTATTTACAACTATCAAATTACAACTATTATTACACTAATTGTAAATAAATATATTTATGCAATTAATAATAAAATTGTCCTTTAAATTTTTACAACTATTAATAGTAATAAAATACTACATGTAATTTAATTTTCATTACTATAATCATAAATGATTAATACTACAGTAGTTATAAAATGTATAAATATTGATTTGATTTACAACCATTACTAACAATTAACATTTTATTTACCATAACAATTAACAGTAATTTAAACAGTAATCATACGTAATTGTAAGTTGTGATATTAGTATTTACCATCAATAATATTATAAATTGATATTTTTTACAACTAATCAAATTACAACTATTATTTATTATTATTACATTAATTGTAAATCAATACATTTATGCAATTAACAATAAAATTGTCATTAAAATTTTTACTTTGCACATTTTTATATAACTATTAATGGTAATAAAATACTACATGTAATTTAATTTGTACTGCTATAATCAAAATTAATTAATACTACAGTAGTTGTAAATCAAATCAATATATTTATACATTTTATAAATATTACTAACAATTAACATTTACCATAGACAGTAATTTAAATACAGTAAATAAAATAAATCTATATTTCTGTAATTTTCATCACCCTTATTGAGAGTAATTGATGACAATTTTTTAATTTTGGGGTAACTGACCCTTTAACAAAAAGCACCGAACCATGCAAAATTACTACATATGCAATACACGAGTTGAGCCAGACTTGTTAGTATCAAACTACTAACATACAGTCATGGCCAAAATTGTTGGCACCCCTGGTAAATATGATCAAAACTGGCTGTAAAAAATAAATCTGCATTGTTTATCCTTTTGATCTTTCATTCAAAAAATTGCCAAAATTCTAACCTTTCATTGAAGCAAGAGAATTGAAAGTGGGGCTAAATCACATTATGAAATAAATGTTTTTCTCCAAAACACGTTGGCCATAATTATTGGCACCCTTTTATTAAATACTTTTTGCAACCTCCTTTTGCCAAGATAACAGCTCTGAGTCTTCTCCTATAATGCCGGATGAGTTTGGAGAACACCTGACAAGAGATCAGAGACCATTCCTCCACACAGAATCTCTCCAGATCCTTCAGATTCCCAGATCCATGTTGGTGCTTCTTCTCTCCAGTTCAACCCACTCATTTTCTATAGGGTTCAGGCCAGGGACTGGGATGGCCATTGCAGATCTTGGTTTTGTGCTCAGTGACCCATTTTTGTTTTGATTTTGATATTTGTTTTTGGATCACTGTCCTGTTGGAAGATCCAAACATGGCCCGTTATAAGATTTCTAGCCCCGGCTGTTAGGTTTCGATTTTTTATCTGTTGGTATTTGATCCAATCCATGATGCCATGTATCTGAACAAGATGTCCTGGACCTCTGGCAGAAAATTAGGCCCACAGCATTAAAGATACAGCAGAGTATTTCATTTTACACATGGGGTACTTTCTTATCCCTGTGTGCACCAAACCCATCTTAAGTGTTTGCTGCCCAAAAAGCTATTTTTTTGGTTCCTCTATCCATAGAACGTTTGAAAAGTACCTGACACTACTGGCACTTCAAACGGGACGGGTTCTATGGTCAGATGAAACAAAAAAATAGCTTTTTGGGCAGCAAACACTTAAGATGGGTTTGGTGCACACAGGGATAAAAAAGTACCCCATGTGTAAAATGAAATACTCTGCTGTATATTTACTGCTGTGGGCCTAATTTTCTGCCAGAGGTCCTGGACATCTTGTTCAGATACATGGCATCATGGATTGGATCAAATACCAACAGATAAAAAATCGAAACCTAACAGCCGGGGCTAGAAATCTTATAACGGGCCATGTTTGGATCTTCCAACAGGACAGTGATCCAAAAACAAATATCAAAATCAAAACAAAAATGGGTCACTGAGCACAAAACCAAGATCTGCAATGGCCATCCCAGTCCCTGGCCTGAACCCTAGAGAAAATGAGTGGGCTGAACTGAAGAGAAGCAGCACCAACATGGATCTGGGAATCTGAAGGATCTGGAGAGATTCTGTGTGGAGGAATGGTCTCTGATCTCTTGTCAGGTGTTCTCCAAACTCATCCGGCAGTATAGGAGAAAACTCAGAGCTGTTATCTTGGCAAAAGGAGGTTGCAAAAAGTATTTAATAAAAGGGTGCCAATAATTATGGCCAACGTGTTTTGGAGAAAAACATTTATTTCATAATGTGATTTAGCCCCACTTTCAATTCTCTTGCTTCAATGAAAGGTTAGAATTTTGGCAATTTTTTGAATGAAAGATCAAAAGGATAAACAATGCAGATTTATTTTTTACAGCCAGTTTTGATCATATTTACCAGGGGTGCCAACAATTTTGGCCATGACTGTATGTTAACAAAATAAGTACTTGTGTGTTCAGTATGAGGAAGTGAAAATGCTACAAGTTAATTTGCATGGACCGGCGCACAGATTGTAGCTTGACAAGTTTCAGCGGCTTCGATGAAGGCATTTAGCACTGCAACACAGGAAGTGTTAAGCGGCTCTTACCGCTCTGAGCAACGATGTTGGTGTGTTTTCTCAGCATGGCCGCAGCAGTTTCAGAGAGTGTGACAATGACTTCCAGAGCCAGCTGACGCTGCATGTTTGTGAGGTTGGTGTCCGCACACAGCTGTTAACAAGAAAAATAACATTCTGCATTTCTTACAATCATCTACATCAAGGCTGTTTAGAGTGAATATTTGCTAATGAAAACTTGTATCTGCAACCGGGGCTATGGAAGGTGCATGAAACTGGCAACTTCCAAGCATTAAATCGCAGAGATAAATATGTGCCTGTCAAATAAAACCTCAAGAATCAGCACAGACGAGCCGTCTCAAGGAACCACCAGGCACATCTGAAGAGGTTATCTATATTGTTGATGCATTCACAATAAAAGAAAGTTCCCACTGTATAGCCGTTTACCTTTAGGCTCAGCTGGAGAGTGGCTTCCAGGTTTGGTCTCAAGTATTTGGGGGCCGTGTCTGCAATTTCCACCAATGACTTCAGCACAGAGTCGTCAGCAGCATAACACGATTCATTCACCGCCTGATTAGGGAAAAAAAGATTATTTTAAGCCGCGTTTCCACCGCGGGAACTTTCCCCAGGAACTAGGAACTTTGGGCTGGTACTCGGTGTGTTTACACCGCAGGAACCAGGGTCTAAATGAAGTTCCAGGTAAATATTTCCCCCTCAGAAAGTCCCTGCTGGCGAGGTAGTACTTTTTCAAAGTTCAGGAACTTTCGGGGGTGGGACTTGTGCGCTGAACGTGCTGATTGGTTGTGTTCACGCCGCATTTTGACTGGAGGACTCCACGCAGCATTCTATTTTAACCGGCATTTTTTAAAATATATTGCGGTTCGTGGCTTCATGCATTAAGAGTTGTCTGTCTGCAAATATGGAATTTAATTATAAAAAAACACTGGACCGACGACGAGGTTCAGGCTTTATTACGCGTATTTGTGTAACAGGACATTTTCTGCGCGTCGTCCCAGCCATCTCACATTCAATGTCCGCAATACATCACAAACAACTGCAGCACAGTTTGAATCTCCTCCATACTTATTATAAATGTGGCGCTCAAAACTGATTACTGTCCGTCGCAGACTGGGAGGAGCAGCCGCGTGCAGTTTATAATCTTCCCGGTACTTTAGACCGCGGTGTAAACGCAGAAAGCAACCGGTCTGGGGCGAAAAAAGTTCCTGAGAAAAAAGTTCCTGGGACAAATTGTTCCGGGTAATTTCGGTGGAAACGCGGCTTTAGTGTGCTTTATCAACACTAGGGACTTTTTCTAGTGGTTTAGACAACTTGCCCTGCCAAAATTATAAGGCCCACTATAAGAAAAAAAAAAAAAAAAAAAAAAATCATTTTCACCCATATAATCTTGTACTCTAATATACAAGGTTGTTACAAAACTTAATGCACGGATCCAATGTATTGATACTAAGGCTGTCAAGCGATTAACAAATTTAAAAAAAATCGCATGATTGTCATGAGTTAACTCTCGTTTAATCGCACATTTTTGAACAAAAAAATTCTAAATGTACCTTAAATTAATACTTTTCAAGTTTGTAATACTCGAATCATTATGGGCGTGAATAAATATGGATACTTTATGCAAATGAATGTTATTATTGAAAACAGTCAACAGAGCATGAAGACGGGACATGATTCAAAGGTCATAGATGTTTTTCAAAGAACTTGTTCATGTCTATTAGACACATGAAGAAATACCAGGTTCCCATTACTTCTCTTTCTTTGCACTGAGCAATTTACTACAACAACCATGTTTAGATTTTTGCATGACAGGGCAGCTCTTCTGAAAATGCTAAATATACATTTATTATTTATCATTACATTAGTTTGTCTCTCTCTGTGCCCATTTTGATGAAGCTAAATTCTCAAGACTGTTTTCATTGGTATATTTTACTGTTTCTGTTGTCAAACAACAGAATGAATATGAAATCGTGACTGAAACGCGACCCATTAGGACATAACCAGCTCTCCCTTCTAAGATGTTAATCTGCACAAATCCTAATAATAGAGCCGTCGTCTCATGAAATCAAATACACATAAGATCGACAATATCTGTGCTGTGATTTCAGCTATACTTGCATGTAAAATTAGAATTAAAGCGCTGCTCCTCTCTGCCGCACAAGGCAGACATGCGCGCGTGCTGGGAGAGCAGTACCGGCGATTCTCAGAAACTAAAAAAGTTTGATTGCTTTTTTTGAAGGAAAAAAAAAAAAAAACTTGAACAACCAGTGCCAACACTATCTCCATTTCTCCAACTAGGGGTTGGGCGAAGGGTCAAACAGAAAATACGCACTGCGTTAATCTCGCGTTAAAAAAAATGAGTGCTGTTAATATGATTTAGCGTTAACTTTGACAGCACTAATTGATACACATCTGATTTTCTCCCATCGGTTTACATTCACTAAAGACATCACCGACAGCGTAAACAAGCATGCTTACTAAAATTGCATTCTGAAGACCTCAATTCAGGTGTTTTAAATTAATGTCTAGCGCTTGAATGGTTTTAAAAATCACTTGGATGTTTAAACTGGCAAGTCTAACCATGAGAAATGATAACATTAGGATTTAGGACAGTTGATGGAGTTTATCTTTTCACATGGTTGAGCAGCTTCACACAAATCAGGCAGTCCCTTGTTGAGCAGTGAACTGATTTTATGCTCTGATTTAATGGAAAACATCAACGCAAACAATGATCAATAAAAGGGTGCATTAAATTAAGAAATTGTGACTAGACAAGTGTTCATATGCACATATTGCCCTCCAGTTTAAACTTGCCAAAAATTGACGCATTTAAAAGCACATAAAGCAGAAACTAACAAGCAACCTTCAGAGCAATAAAACATCAAATGTGACAGAAAGCCCATATTCGGCAGTATTTGAAGTGCGAGTGGTTAAGAGCCCGTCACCTGTAGGATGCCGGGAAGAAGGTCTGAGAAGTGTTTCAACAAAGCTGTGTTTCCCTCATTGGACAGGATGAAGGACGCAGCGGCACGGGCAGCCAGGGTTCGAATCTGAAAGAACAAAGTTTAAGATTACAGGGTTTCTTTTAAATCAAATTTAAGATCTTTAAGGCCTGCACACAAAATGAATACCATATTCAGAACAAAACCAAAAAACTAAAAATAAATCATGTTTTTAGATTATTTTGCACACATTAAACTGCAAATTAGGGAGCCTGCAAGTTTAACTCACTATATACATAATGAAAGTTACACATGTATATTACGGGAATTATAGTACTCGTAAAATCCCAGAGAGGCCACAAGAGTTTGCTTAATTTATCAGGTAACCAAAAAAAATGTATTTAATGCTTTGTCTGTAAAAAAAAAAAAATGTAAAAAAAGTATAATGCGGAAGTAATTAGTCACTTATATCGTGAACAAACTTTTTTTTTTTAAACCTGCAGATCCTAAGCCCAAGACACTGACCTGTGGGTTTTCCTGATCCTGCATACACTGAACCAACATGCGCTTGATCACTTCCATGTAATGCTGCTGCTGATTGCCAAAGATACCTGGGAAGTTCCTGTACGAGGAGGAAACAAATGATTCAGAAAGAGAAGTGCAACTGTACTTTTACAGCATACTATAAGCAGCAAATATACTGGGTTAAACTAACTTAACCGATTCAGACTAACAGTTCACTCACCAGAAAATGTGCAGCGCTGCTTCTCTGAGGCCGACGTCCTGAGAGTTGACCGAGTCGAACAGGAACTTCAGGATCTCTGGCCACTGATTGTTGCCGTCATCATCTTGAGATAAAAACAGAAGGTATTAGATCGCCTCTACCCTAGAGGGACACAGGAGTGGATTTTCAAAACTCTCCAGGCCCACTCCCACAACAAAAAAAAAACATTCCAATCACACAAAATAATCCCAGAAGAATGACTCCCATTCCCTCCCATGTTGTGTTTTTTTGGCCAAAATCTGTCAGCGAGCAGCAGTGAAGCGCGGGTTTCGGTGCCGAGTCTATTTGATACACTGCTCACGCTTAATTAAAGTTGTAAGATTGGAAATAATTCAAGACATTTGCTTTTTCACCCCCCTCTCTCGCAGAAGGACCATGCTGATAGTGATCTGGGCCTGTAGGCCAGAGTTTTTGGACAATGGGGGAAATTGTGATTAACTGATTGGTTAGTTTGAATATCTCACACCTAGGTGTTAGTCACATGGTCGGGGAAGATTACAAAAGAGGATTGTTCTTTTGTCTCTTTTTCGGATGCTGGCCTGCTCTTGAGTCAAAGGGCTCTGCCTTTGGCTCTCTCTTCATTTCTCTCTCTCTCGAAACATTTTACATTTATGCTGGGTACAATTAATGGTTTAAGTTATTATCACATGAACCTTTTTTGTAACTATTTTAAGTGTTAACAACCTTATTTTGTCATATTGAACCTTTTTAATTCATGGAGTCAGATTAAAACGAGATAATTGCATATGTGAATGTGTCTTATTTAACCAAATTACTTTGCGACGCTAAAAAGGCGAGAACACGCGTGTCCTTCACCGGCTGGCCGGAAACCGGAAGTTGGGCCGATCAGCCGGATCTTACAAAGTGAAAGCACACTTTTAAATGGACAAAATAAATATAATTTCACACAAAAAGTGCCCAAAATGCACACGTCTAGTGTGTTTTAACAAGAACTGGAATAGGCTGTCAGAAAAGAAAATAAGACTCAAATATTTATAGAAAATTCACCCATTTAAACTTGTTTTTATTATTTAGTTTTGGTAAAAGTATGGTGTTTTATAAAATAAATATAGGAAATAAATATTTTTGTGCTGTAAAATGGTTAGAATTTTTTTATTATATCGGAATAGGCTAAAATCGGTATCGGCAGGTCAAACAATGATAAATCGGCCTAGAAAATTGTAATCGGTGCATCTCTAGTATAAAGTTGGGTATTAGTGTTATTACGATTCTCAGTCCCGCTGACATTTTTTCCTGTCCCGTCCCAAACACATGATTAATAGTGATTTTTTTTTCCCCATCCCGAGTGATTCCCTAATAATAAAAAAACTCAACCTCTACGCCACTCGGTGTGGCCAAACCAAGCTATGGGTCAACCAAAAGCAAACTGACCGATGAGATTTCGGGAGAGCTCCGCGGCGATGTCGCAGACCTTCTTGCGGATGTTGGAGCAGCCGTCGGACTGGATCCCGGTGAGCAGCTCAGTCTTGATGGCCGTCTGCATGTCGATGGTCAGGCTGGGATAGACCTCCTCGAAGGACGAGGACAGCAGACGCCGCAGCAGAACGGCCGCCATCTGTTTAACCTGTGGAGACACATTCAGAGCTTTACACACTTCTGTGAACCATCAACCTGGGGTGAGTGTTTCCCAAAAACATCGTTAGCCAACTATGGTGTACTGTCGTTATCAGCAGAGGATGAGAAACAGGGAAAAGGTCATAAATCACTACATTTTAAATTGTTTTGTAAAAAAAAACTATAGTAATACTATGATTGCACCTAAGGGAACATAATAAAATAAAAAAAAACATGTCATGACCCCTTTAAAAAAAAAGTGCAATTATCTGCCAATGGGGTAAGAAAAATAATCTTAATTCAAACAGAAACAAGATTATTTTTCTTACCCCATTGGCAGATAATTTAGCTTGTTTTAAGCAAAAACTCAATTTTGATTTGATTTATTTGACTTAAAGGAGAACTCCGGTCAATTTTAACATTGAGCTCAATTTTTAGTAAATTTGGAGTGCTGTCAATACAGAGAACAACGACAAAAATCGGTGTTGCCTACACTGTTTTATCCTATTTTTAAAATTTGCACCCTATTGACTTGAATGGGGCAAGTTTTAAACCTGCTTTTATCCTCTTAACATATTTGATGTGTCATTACAAGTGCCCAGCCATGTTGAGTGATTCCTTAAGAGTGAACACGAGTGAATCTGACTGCAGTAGATGTGAAAGATATGAATAAAAATGATGTTATATCAGCCAGCGCACATACCTGTATTTAGTTCCTGTTTTCGGTAGAAGTCCAAAGTAGTCGATTGTCGAGTTCACGCGCATAGGTTTAGTTGCTATGATCACGCGCGTGAACTCGACAATCGACTACTTTGGACTTCTATTGAAAACAGGAACTAAATACAGGTATGTGCGCTGGCTGATATAACATTTTTATTAATATCTTTCACATCTACTGCAGTCAGATTCACTCGTGTTCACTCTTAAGGAATCACTCAACATGGCTGGGCACTTGTAATGACACATCAAATATGTTAAGAGGATAAAAGCAGGTTTAAAACTTGCCCCATTCAAGTCAATAGGGTGCAAATTTTAAAAATAGGATAAAACAGTGTAGGCAACACCGATTTTTGTCGTTGTTCTCTGTATTGACAGCACTCCAAATTTACTAAAAATTGAGCTCAATGTTAAAATTGACCGGAGTTCTCCTTTAATATCTAATGTAATTTTACTCTTCTAGTAAATGCATCTTGATTTAATTTATTTTTTATATTTGGACTGGAAACAAGACTAAAATACTTAGTAAGAAAAGCATTTTTTGCAGTGTAATGGACGGTGTAAACAAAGCACTCTCTGCCTCTTTAAAGAAGCAAGTCTAATTGGATGCCTGGCAAAACATTTCACGGGACCGATGACAGTAAAGACTCTCACGAACCTCCTCAGCAGCGGATGCATCACGGATGGCCTGCAGTAAAAACGTGATCTTCGTCTGACCGGGGATGGTGTCGTACGCTTCCTACAAGAGCAAAGAGGAACAGTTACTGGAGGGCCGAGCGCCATCACATTACATAAATTACAAGACAACAGTTTATTTTACTCAGAAAGGGTCACAGCTTTAAAATCACAAGTATGTTCTAGGAGGAAAAAGACACTTAAGTTAATTTTGCATGAGTCAGATTACAAGTGGTTATGCGCAGCATGTCTGGAATGAAGTGCAAAGGGAATATGCACAGATGTAATCAAAAGGAAATCACACACCTTTATACCCGCAGCTTACACTAGAGATTGTACATTGTGGAAATGTTTGCAATTAACACGGAAGACACACACGAGGCGCATCACAGCTGATTTCCAGGGGCCAGTCAGCTCGTGTCATGTGTCCAGTTTCCGCTCAGCATTAGAGGCATGCTGGTCATGCATTGTCTGCGCTAAAGGAAAGTGCTGACCGATGGCAGAGATGAGAGATAAGACCCAATGACCTGTCCTGATCCACATGAGCTCGGTTTGAACTCCACAGGCGGGGGCTTTAGCACAGATAAAGAAGCTCCTAACAAAAGACCAGAGGAACACGTGCCAATGGGGCCCGAGTTTTGGTGGGAAAATTCGAATTTTCTGCCGAGAAATCTGGAACGCTGGTGAGCTTCCATGTTCCAAGTTCCGTTATTAAAATAATGAAAAGCGTTAAATCTAAACAGGTAAATAACGTTACGTATCCATAACCCAAATCCAAGGTGTTTCCATGACATGACCGTATGAATAGGCATCTTTTGTGATAAGCTCACCTCAATGCGTGAAGATGGGTGTAAAGTTACCGTTTAATGAGTGAAATACAAAACTCGCCACAAAGGCGACAATTAACAGTTTTTAAATATTCATTCTACTGGGAAATGTGGTTTGATTATCGGGTAACGTTAGAGATATGTATACAAATATGCAAAGTACAAAAGAGACTAACGTTACGTTACGTTAATCCGGTTGTGTTTGGGTCGTCACCTAACATTACCGTTAGTGTTCGCCACTCTGACTGGCAGTTTTTCGAAATTTAGACGCAAATGTGACTCGATTAGCTCTTAAGTCCTCACAGAACTGACACACCGATTTAACGACCCGTTTGAGCAACTCAAGCCGATCTGAGCGACACCTGCGCCGGGTTAGCAGCGCCTCAACAGCCGCTCGAATAATAACGCAAAAACAGTAAAGCGGACGTTGAAAGATTCGGTATGAGGGGAAATTCGACAATAAGGCGTTTTAAAACCGACACGGGAGACAAAAATCGTACACATCAATGTCTGAATGCTAGTTAGGCCACGTTGATACGTAACACACTACAGCGATGTCCCGATTCACAGACGAATCGTTAATTTGAACCGATTCCTTTGAGTGATTCGATCGAACCGATTCGCCAAAGGTTAGGCTGAGTTCGGAATTTCATACTTTTTGGATTAACGTTACGTCTGCAATATATTTCGATTACAGAAATAGTAAGATTAATATATTGTACGCTATTCATTATTCAGCCTTTGTAAAACACTCGAGTGGAGCGAAACAAGTAGAAACTGCCTTAAATCTTAATACATTTAAACATTAATATGATGAAAAACAATAGCAATTGAGTGATTTTTAACCTTCTAGTTAAAATCTCACATCAAATAAAATGACTAACTTAATTTAGACAATTATTTGACCCCCAAGCACACATATTGTGATTAAATAAAACTATTCACATTTTAAAAATAAGAAAACAAGATTTAAGTCGATCGAAATATTGATATATTATATACCCCCCCCCAAAAAATTTAGTGATGATGACTCAAAATAATGGATTGATTTGTTTCTAGAGTCGCCTCGATGAAACGAATCGACTCTCTGAAAAGATTCGGAGCCACATAGCAGCAGCGCGCGCTTCACACATGTGCTGGGCCAGAGCGAGGCTGACGGGCCCGCGCTAAAACTGCGAACCGAGCTCGAGACGAATACGTTACGTTTCCCTTCACACAGCCACACAACGCGGTCCCGAAACGACTCTCATACCTCTGATTGCTTCCTGACGGTGTTGTCAGGGCTCATCAGGTTGCTCAGTAAGAGGTAGAACTGCTGCTGCTCCGCCATCGCTGCTGGATTCAGAAAGAGAGACGAGCGAATGAAAGCCGGCAGGGGAAGCGACCTCTGACACCGGACGGCATGAACGGAGGGACGCGATTGGCTCGTAATGCACTGTCTCCTCCCCGCTGATTGGCTCACGCTGTTGAATGAGATTAAATGATTGGCGTGTTTGGTGCGTTGGGATGTCAGTCATCGTGACGCACATATAATTCAGCTGCGGATCATCCCGTTGGCTGAGGAAAGCGGGTAAAATAAAAGTGGGTGGAGTCTAGATGAACGCAATGATGTCATTGCAAAATAAGTGTGAGTGACCGTAAACGCGGGAATTTATCAGTCGTTATTCAAATGTCCGTTTTTTTATAGATTTTTTGGTAAGTTATCCGCTGTATAATTTTATTATTATTTGTTTTTATTGTTAAAAAAATCATTTTATGCTATTATGAATGTAATAGATAATAGTTAAATACATTGTGATCCTCTGTATGTGTATGTTGTTATTGTTCTGATATGCTATAAAAAAATAAATAAATATATATATATATATTAGGGCTGTCAAAAGATTAATCGTGATTAACCACATCCAAAATAAAAGTTTGTGTTTGCATAATATATGTGAGTGTACTGTGTATAATTATTTATATGTATAAAAACACACACAATCATGTATATATTTAAGAAAAATTGGTTATATGTATAAAATATTTATATATAATATAAATTATATAAATGTATATACAGTATACAAATGCAAATATTTCTTAAATATATACACGAATGTGTGTGTATTTATACATAATAATTATTATAAATATTCACAGTAGGCCTACACACACATATATTATGCAAACACAAACTTTTATTTTGGATGCGATTAATTACGATTAATCTTTTGACAGCCCTAATATATATATATATATATATATATATATATATATATATATATATATATATATATATATATATATATATATATATATATATCAAATGTGCAGTAGTTAAAATAATATAGTAACTAATAACAAAATGATTTGGTTTGTTTAACTTAACGTTGAATTATGCAAACGTTCATAAAATATATATCTTCAAATTAGTGAGTTGAAGAGTTGAATTTATCATAAGTATCAAATTGTTAAAATACGTGTGTAACCAAAATAGCCACATGTTTGTTGTAATTTATTTTTAATTTTTTATGCTGCTAAAATTCTGTTCAATAATATTGATTTTGAGGCCTGTTTATGTATTGTTCTAAATTAATTAAGGACACTGAACGATGCAGGATAGTTTACATATGGCTATTTCACAAACGTGAAATGTCAATGCATGATTGTTAAAATATATTCATTTAAAAGGTAACTAGAATATATGTCATTCTGCATAATTAGAATATCAGTGATGTATATCTGGCATATTGGGTCAATGTTATGGATCTTTACGTTGTGCTTTAGAGGTCAACGGGAGACAAATATTGGTAAAATCATAACATTTCATAAATGCATATTTTATATATAGCTTCACCACCTAGTACTAACATTTGTATTTTAATAATAAAGATAAGCATCTTGCTGAACATGTGAAATTATGGGCAGAATGAGGTTGCGTGCATGTGCTTTGGCCTGTGATATTTTATCATACCTTTTAACTAATAAAAATACGTCTCATGCATCCTTGTGCAATGCGACTGCAGTCCAGAAATGTGTATTTTGAAGCTGAGAATGACACTGCTGAATAAATAAAAACGTTACCTTTATTTGGCCACAAGAGGGCGCGAGAGAAACTCTTTGACAATCTCCAGACTCAAAAATGATCTTTCCACTTCAGTCACACACACGTAAACATTTCTGAATGCATTGCATTTTTAGAGAGAAAAAAAGCCTATGCAAGTATCATCAGTTCTCAAATGCAATGCTTTTCATGATATGACAATATGGCTGCTTGTCTTAGCATTTCAAACCTCTTTTTGTCATACGTTTTGCTAAAAAAAAGTTACATTTGATATTTAAACACATTCAGGGTTCATCATTCACAATGACATTAGGCTCAGAAATTAATTTGACATGTCAAAATGTTTTTTTACTCTTGAAGTAAATTAGACATACACCATAAATGTTTATTCATATGTTCATTATGTTGTCGACAGCTCACAACATGTGACGGGATGCATTGGACTGACTTCTGGAAAGTGTCCAGTGTCTCTGTGTGTGTGTGTATGTGTGTGTGTGTGTCCATAACGGTCACTTTGAGCCTTACACACACTAGAACACAGGGCATACAACTAACTTTCTGTCACACCCGCCAATGGGACCATATTCGGGTACAGAAATATAAAGCGATCAAATGTAAATTAACACTGCATTCACTGTATTAATTAAACAGAGTCATCCTTATTAAAGTTACAAAAGTTATTCAGTCAAGAGCACTGAGTGATTTTTTCTTTGTCTTTTGTTCTTTGATTAACATTATTAGTAGTAATATTAGGCTACTGTCACGGATCTAATATACTGACACACATGCGCTTTCTTTCTCAACTTCACTAACTGAATATGTTTAGGAGAATACGGGCATTTTCAAGCACAAGAAGACGTAAAAGAGAGTTCAAATCAGGATTTGGCCGTGCAATTCAGATGTTTAAACTTCCCACACAAGAGCGCGAGTAGCGAATTGAGTTCTGTGAAAGCTTGTTTCCACCAGAGAATGAAAAATAAAAAAAGATAATTTTGACTTTTTAATCTCACAATTCTGACTTTATATCACGCAATTCTGACTTTATATCACTCAATTCTGACTTTCTATCATGCAATTCTGACTTTATATCACTCAATTCTGACTTTATATCTTGCAATTCTGACTTTATATCACACAATTGACTTTATATCACACAATTGACTTTATATCATGCAATTCTGACTTTATATCACGCAATTCTGACTTTATATCACGCAATTCTGACTTTATATCTTGCAATTCTGACTTTATATCACACAATTGACTTTATATCATGCAATTCTGACTTTATATCACTCAATTCTGACTTTCTATCATGCAATTCTGACTTTATATCACTCAATTCTGACTTTATATCTTGCAATTCTGACTTTATATCACACAATTGACTTTATATCATGCAATTCTGACTTTATATCACACAATTGACTTTATATCATGCAATTCTGACTTTATATCACTCAATTCTGACTTTCTATCATGCAATTCTGACTTTATATCACTCAATTCTGACTTTATATCTTGCAATTCTGACTTTATATCACGCAATTCTGACTTTATATCACGCAATTCTGACTTTATATCACGCAATTCTGACTTTATATCACGCAATTCTGACTTTATATCTTGCAATTCTGACTTTATATCACACAATTGACTTTATATCATGCAATTCTGACTTTATATCACTCAATTCTGACTTTCTATCATGCAATTCTGACTTTATATCACTCAATTCTGACTTTATATCTTGCAATTCTGACTTTATATCACACAATTGACTTTATATCACACAATTGACTTTATATCATGCAATTCTGACTTTATATCACACAATTGACTTTATATCATGCAATTCTGACTTTATATCACTCAATTCTGACTTTCTATCATGCAATTCTGACTTTATATCTTGCAATTCTGACTTTATATCACACAATTGACTTTATATCACACAATTGACTTTATATCATGCAATTCTGACTTTATATCACGCAATTCTGACTTTATATCACGCAATTCTGACTTTATATCTCGCAATTGACTTTATATCACACAATTGACTTTATATCATGCAATTCTGACTTTATATCACGCATTTCTGACTTTATATCACGCAATTCTGACTTTATATCACTCAATTCTGACTTTATATCACGCAATTCTGACTTTATATCACGCAATTATGACTTTATATCACGCAATTCTGACTTTATATCACGCAATTCTGACTTTATATCTTGCAATTCTGACTTTATATCACACAATTGACTTTATATCATGCAATTCTGACTTTATATCACTCAATTCTGACTTTCTATCATGCAATTCTGACTTTATATCACTCAATTCTGACTTTATATCTTGCAATTCTGACTTTATATCACACAATTGACTTTATATCACACAATTGACTTTATATCATGCAATTCTGACTTTATATCACACAATTGACTTTATATCATGCAATTCTGACTTTATATCACTCAATTCTGACTTTCTATCATGCAATTCTGACTTTATATCTTGCAATTCTGACTTTATATCACACAATTGACTTTATATCACACAATTGACTTTATATCATGCAATTCTGACTTTATATCACGCAATTCTGACTTTATATCACGCAATTCTGACTTTATATCTCGCAATTGACTTTATATCACACAATTGACTTTATATCATGCAATTCTGACTTTATATCACGCAATTCTGACTTTATATCACACAATTGACTTTATATCATGCAATTCTGACTTTATATCACTCAATTCTGACTTTCTATCATGCAATTCTGACTTTATATCTTGCAATTCTGACTTTATATCACACAATTGACTTAATATCACACAATTGACTTTATATCATGCAATTCTGACTTTATATCACGCAATTCTGACTTTATATCACGCAATTCTGACTTTATATCTCGCAATTCTCAGAGATAAAGTCAGAATTGCGAGATGAAAAACTCACAATTGTGAGATAAAAAATCTCAATTATCTTTTAAAATGTTTTATTCTGTGGCGAAAATAAGCTAGAGTTCACTTTCGCGTCTTCTTGCTCTTGAATATTTAAATTGGTAAGGCTTAAACTTCACTGTCCCGAGCATCGTTCATGTTTGTTCACGTTCATGTTCTCACAACAGTGCATTACTAGAATTCATAAAAAACATAACCAGCCAACTGGCGATTGACATGTCAATGACTATGTTCATATATTCACATGATAGGGTGTTGTTAGGCGAGATGTCAGGTGTTTGCTATGCAAGAGTGTTGTGGGTGACATTAGAAAACATAGATTGGTTAAAATCATAGTGCCTTCCATATTTATTCTCATTTTAATCAAATTCGCAGATCGTTTGCCGTTGTGTGTGTGATTGATATAAAATAGATACACTCTCTGGAGGAATAGCAGCTAAATGTGTGTAATGGCGAGTGAGATGTTTGTGAGCCAGGCCACATCAACTGACAGACCGGGGAAAGCGGGGTCTCCCACGACCCTTTGCGGTGTGGGATGGAGATGTGGAAATAGCACTCAGCGTTTTGGCAGCAGTCGAGTCCCTCCGGGGAAGTTTGGAGAGCGACCAAAGCGGAGTGGAAATAGAAGCACTGGAAAAGAAAAAGACATGCGTTCTTTAAAGTAAAACCACCCGTCATGAATCTGAGGCTGAATATAGGTTAGTTAAAAAACTCACTGTATGTACAGTTGACTTTATAAATCTAAACAAAACATTTACGTTTGTAACGCAGCATTCAAAATTGTGCTAACATGCTAGGAACCATGCACAATTTGACTCATGCTAAATGTGCTAAAAACACTCAAAACTAATTTTGCAACCACTAAGAAGAATGTAGGACTTTGGCAACCACGTAGCAACGTGCTAACACCTACTCAGAACAACTAAGCCACCACATAGCAACTTTCCAAAACAGCCGAGTAATTGCATAGCAACACCCTGGCAACCACATAGAAACACCCTGAAAACAACTGAAAACATATAGAAATGCAATATAAACTCAGCACATTTTAGCAACCCCCTAACAAGCAAAGATAACACCCTAGCAACAGCCCAGAACATCTTAGTTATCGTATAGCAACCATCTGGCAAGCAACACCACAAAACATCCTAGTAAATACTTAGCAACTTCCTGGCAACCATCCAAAACATCTAAGTAACTGCATAGCAACACCCTGACAACCATCCAAAACCTGCAGAGTAACTGCATAGCAACACCCTGACAGCCACATAGAAACATGCTAACAACCACACAGAACACCTAAGCAACTGCATAGTAACACCATGGCAACCATCCATCCAAAGTATTCTAAAAACTGCATAAAAACACCCTGGCAACAACCTGTAGTACCCAAGCAACCTCATAGCAACATGCTAATAACCACTCAGAACACCTAAGCAACCACATAGCAACACCATGGCAACAATCCTGGCATCACAGTAAATGCATACACCCTGGAAATAACTCAAAAACATACTAGAAATGCAATATGAACTACTCGTATATTTTAGCAAACAAAGATAACACCCTGGCAACAACCTAGAACATCCTAGTTACCGTATAGTAACACCCTGGCAAGCAACAACCCAAAACATCCTAGCAATATCATAGCAGCTTCCTGGCAACCATCCAAACATCCTAGTAACTGCATAGCAACATCTTGACAACCATCTAAAATATCCTAGTAATTGCATACAGTAGCAACACCCTGGCAACACCTAAGCCACCGCATAGCAACACTTTGACAACTTTCCAAAACAGCCGAGTAACTGCATAGCAACACCCTGGCAACCACACAGAAACATGCTTAGAACAACTTAGAACACCTAAGCAACTGCATAGTAACACCATTGCAAGCAACCATCCAAAAGATCCTAATAAATGCATAGACACACCCTAAAACAACTCAAAACATCCTAGAAATGCAATATGAACCACTCAGTACATTTTAGCAACCCCCTAGCAAACCAAGATAACACCCTGGCAACAACCCACAGCATCCTACTCATCGTATTGCAACACCCTGGTTACTGCAAAGCAACACCCTGACAACCACCCAACCATCCTAACAACCACATGCCAACAACAGCCACTCAGACCACCTAAGCAACTGCATAGCAACACCCTGGCAACCATCCAAAACATCCTAGTAACTGCATAGCAAAAGCCTGGCAACCACCCAACACATCCTACAACATAGAAATACAATATGAACCAAGATAATACACTCGCAACCATCCAAAACATCTTAACAGCTGCATAGCAACACCCTAGTAACAGCATATAAATGCACTAAGAGCCACTCATTAACACCCAACAACCAATGATAACACCTAGCAAGTTTTACATGAACACCATTGACATTTTGTTCATAAAGTGTCAAAATCAAGTTAATACTTTCCTATTTGTGATGTATTCTGATGTCTAACGGTATGTGTGTCCTTCAGAGACGTCTTCAGCACTCGTCCTCCACCGCTGCCCAGAACAGAGGGGCTCGTGGGTATTATGTAAAGTGTGTGTAACGTACGTGGGTGCATTTGGGAGAACAGGACTAACAGGAGGGGAAGTATTTATGGATGTATCCAGGGGTTATAATAAAAATATTTTGTTGCATCATGTTCAGAGATGTGAGACTATTGTGCTGCGTATTTACCGTTACTCTCATAACTGATAATTTCAGGTGTTTTTTGACTATTATACTAGTAGACATTATTATAGTAAACTACACTAAGACAGTGATGTTGTGCACAATTCAGAAGTCCGGAATCACATACTATCTTACTTATTTTGAACGAGTAATTACTTCACGGCCACTAAAAAAGTATGTTCTATATAGTATGAATGTGTATGAATACTATTATGGTAGTATAATATACCAAATATAGGGAATAATAAATATATAGAATAGGATAGAATAGAAGAAGAAAAAAAAATAGAAAAAAGTTACAATGTAAAATATCAATTTAAAACAAAGAAATAGGTCAACCTCCATGATCTGATATGCATGAGGACTTTGAGGTTTGAGGAAACACAAGGCGCACGGAAAAATCTCATGTAGATTGTGTCTCCAGATGGTGCACACCCTATCAATGCCTGTTAGATGTGACAGATCAAAGAGTGTGTGTGTGATGGAAGAGACGATCCAGAGGAGAATGAGGTGTGTAAACATCACTAGTCCTGATGCGGAGTTCATCGAGGGTGGTTGTGGCATTTTATTTTTCCACTTATAATGTTAGTCAAGGTTTCTGGCCCCAAATATAGCTGTAATGTAGTTTTTAACATTCATTTTCCATCTCCTTTTCCAAAACATCCTAGCACCAGCAGATACCCTAGCAACAACCCAGAACATCTTAGTAACTGCATAGCAACACCCTACCAACGACCCAGAACATCTTAGTAACTGCATAGAAACACCCTGGCAACAACTCAGAACATCTAGCAATCACATAACAACACCATATCCACCACCCAAAACATCCTGGTAACTGCATAGCAACACCCTGGCAACAACCCAGGACACCACACAGCAACCCTCTGGCAACAATCCAAAACATCTTATTAGTAACTGCATAGAAACACCCTGGCAACAACTCATAACATCTTGCAATCACATAACAACACCCTGTCTACCACCCAAAACATCCTGGTAACTGCATAGCAACACCCTGGCAACAACCTAGGACACCACACAGCAACCCCCTGGCAACAATCCAAAACATCTTAGTAACGGCATAGAAACACCCTGGCAACAACTCAGAACATCTTGCAGTCACATAACAACACCCTGTCCACCACGCAAAACATCCTGGTAACTGCATAGCAACACCCTGGCAACAACCCAGGACACCACACAGCAACCCTCTGGCAACAATCCAAAACATCTTAGTAAACTGCATAGAAACACCCTGGCAACAACTCATAACATCTTGCAATCACATAACAACACCCTGTCCACCACCCAAAACATCCTGGTAACTGCATAGCAACACCCTGGCAACAACTCAGGACACCACACAGCAACCCTCTGGCAACGACCCAGAACATCTTAGTAACTGCATAGAAACACCCTGGCAACAACTCAGAACATCTTGCAATCACATAACAACACCCTGTCCACCACCCAAAACATCCTGGTAACTGCATAGCAACACCCTGGCAACAACCCAGGACACCATACAGCAACCCTCTGGCAACAATCCAAAATATCTTAGTGACTGCATAGAAACACCCTGGCAACAACTCAGAACATCTAGCAATCACATAACAACACCTTGTCCACCACCCGAAACATCCTGGTAACTGCCTAGCAACACCCTGGCAACCAATTGCGAATAGCATAATGTAATTAAAACGGTGGAGAAATCTAAAACTACTCATTTACAAATGTTAAATTAAATGAACAAATGTTGATTATGTATAAACAATATAATAAGTTCTGTAAGTTTATTGCAAACGAGTACATTTACAGAGCTTCATGGAAGTGGGCGGAGCTAAAGAGGGTTTAGCTATTTTTGACTCTGATTGGTGTAATTTTCTGTACTGCATCATGGGTAATGTAGTTTTTCACCAGGAATTCCGTTGATAAACATGATTATTCAAATAAGTTCAAATAATGCAGCCTGGCAGATTCAACAAAAGCAAATACCGTCGATAGCAACTTCATAGTAAGTCTATCTTTAAAGGTGTATAAGTTATTACTTTATATCTTCCAGCAGGAGACCTACTAATCTTAATTTGTGACCCTCGCCTGGACCACAAAACCAGTCACATGGAGCAATTTTATGAAATTGAGATTTATACATCATATGAAAGCTGACAATATATGCTTTCTATTGATGTGTGGTGTGTTAGGATAGGACAATATTTGGCAGAGATACAACTATTGAAAAAAAAAAGAGAAAAAAAATCTAAACATTGAGAAAATCTCCTTTAAAGTTGTGCATTTATGTTCACGATTGTGCTGCATTCACTCACACAAATACATGTTTTATATATTTACGGTAGGAAATTTACTAAATATCTTCATGGAACATGATCTTAATATCCTCATGATTTTTGGCATAAAAGAAAAATGGATAATTTTGACCCATACAGTGTATAGTTGCTATTGCCACAGATATACCCGTGCGGCTCCAGACTGGGTTTGGGATCCAGGGTCACATTTGCTCTTTTCCAAAGAACTAAATCAAACACAGCAGAACCAGTTCACCAATGAGTTCACTTAAAAATCATAGACAGGTGTGTTTGAGCTGGACTGCAGATAAACTCTCCAGGAGGAGGATTGAACGCTCTCATCCAAGAGCTTCCCGACAGTGTGACTCTCAGCATGGAGAGCCTTTGAAAGCCTTGCCTTCAACTTCAGACGGCTTTCCCAAATTATGATCCTAGATCAGCTTTCCTCAAATACTAAATCTCAACATTTGTACTTCATGAGGATTTACTCTTTCACAGCTTTTGAAGACATGATTGAATTATCATTTTGACATATTGAACTTTGCATAACATATTTCTCGTTAAATTCCTCATAATGAGGTATTTCCCTCAGGAGGAGAAACATGATCTGAGATGCAGGAAGCGTCTCCATAGATGCCATTTCTGATCTTTAGTTTTATTTTTTTATGGCCCTGCAATGTGATAGTGAGTTTTGCATTGCACAAACCATTCACATTGTCTTCAGAAACGGTTCAAATCTGGGATTGCCCTAATGTGGGACATTTTTTGCACTTCAGATTTCTGTGACATATTGCGATGTGTAACCAAATCATTAAATCCACATCCAATACCATTTTAAAAACCCTAGTATGTGTCCTAATCAAATCAAAAGAGAAAATTCAGATAACCCATTCATAAGAGAAATTATAGACATATTAGTGCAAGTCGTCTGAGACAATCTGCAGCTTCCTAATGTGGGACAGTTGTGTCCCCAATATGGGACACTAAAACATCTGATAAAAGACCAAAAAATCACATTGATACATGTAGAATAGTAAAATCTTATTCTTAAATCTTAGTTAGTAATTCTCTTGGTTATGGATGGATGAAACATGGATAACTGAACATCATCAGACCGATAATACAATATCTAGTTTCTTTAATATCAATATCTAATACATGATCTAGTTCAGTTTACTTAACAACAAACACAGCTTAACGGTATTATAATATTGCATTACAAAACTAAATCCATGTAAATAACCATGTTTGTCCCACAAACCATGCCCCACCACACATGTTTGACTCATTGAAGTACTGTCCCACATTAGGCTGATCAGGCTGTCCCGGATTTGGAAACCACATTTCCTAATGTGGGACACCAGGAAATTTTATTAAAATATATAGTTTATACACACAAAGTTAAACTATTTTTTGATGGACAAACATTTCATAAGCATATTAGGCTAAAAAGTAGCAGGATTGCTTTGTTTAAAATGTATTTAACTCCTTAATATCAAATTTGTTAAAGCTCAATGTCACTGACCTTCGGATAGTCTTCACACTAGGTGCCTCTTGGTCTCCACCCTCAAATATGATTGGACATTTGATAGATCATGTGATTTTGATCACATGACACCACAGCTTTGTCTAGTTTCACTGTCATTCATGTATTTATGGGGGACCTACAAACACTAGACCTTAGGTGTCCCACATTAGGCAGTGTCCCACATTAGGGCAATTCACCCTATTTGTTAACTGGCAGTTGCGCATACACAGCAACACCTCATTTGTGATGTTTGCATGAACAATGTTCTTTTCATAGCAGTAGTTACATGGCTTTAAAATACACAGATGGAAACTTTAAACTCCTCCAGCGTGTTTGGGAGGTAATGGCCATAATTAGCTTGACAACGTCCCAATAACACTCAGCCTCTAATGAAGCATTAGAAAGTGATGCATATCTTGCCTCCGCTAAAGCAGAGTCAGCGGGATACTTTGGCCCTCGCAAATAACGTCTTTTTAAAGAGAATTCACTGGAGCTGAAAAGATGAATCATGGGAAGGTGTTTCCAGATGTGACCAGATGCTTGTTTCTGAACAACCACATCGTTTTGAATCTAAAGCCACTTGTTTGGGAAACTTGTGAAGAGCTTTCAAAATAATCCCTTGAGTTCAGCTGCACTTCGTAACAAATCGAGTTTAAAACGTTGTTAGTTGTTTTGAAAAACATATAGGCCTATACCAAAATGTCAAGTGGTTTAACCATCAAGTAAAAAGTAATATAGCCTAATATATATTTTAAAAATCATTTAAAAACTCTATTTGTCATGTTCATCATCCACTCAAGACATTGTTATGATGTTTTATGTGTTTTTAAATATGTCTAAAAATACCCTTAAACCAAATAAGACATTATTAAATTCATATAACCTGCAAGCCTCAGAATACCACGGTGTGTTACAGTCATTTCATTTTCGAGATACAGGGGGGAAAAAACCTCCAAGATCTTGAGATGCGCTTGAACGTACATGTTTTTATAACTGAATTTATCCCATCTAGCGGTGAAATTGTATTTTGCATTTAAACGAATAGTGCTCTCTAGCGCTTCGCTTTTTCAAATGCGTGTTGCAACTACGGTAGCCGTTATGTACCAAGAAGCGATGACAACATGTCTTGTTGCAATCGAGGTTTATTTCGGGTGATGAGGTTCGTTATTTCAAACAAACTGCAACACACACAACAAACAAACGAATGTATGAATAACAGAATAATAAATAATATTTTTCGATGTATGTGCATTGTTAGATATCATTCAACAGTAGTGAGAGGAAGAGGATTAGTTTTTTTTGGCGACGAGGTTTCCTTCTCCTGTGGTTCGGCATAAAGTCGTGGCGGTGCAAAGTCACTCATCAGTCTTCTATGAAAATAACCTCTATATTTACAGTAGGCATAATTGTCATTGCGTATATATGCACTGCAGCATAAGTCCAATACAATATTCTGTCTGTGAATAGTTGTATTTCATTAATTAATCTGACTATGCATCCGTGCATTTAATTGCCATTAATTGGCTCGTGTGATAGTATTATGGATATTAGTAGTTTTTTTAAGTGATTCAATAAACAACTAGATCATTTTCGGCTTTCTCCGGCTCTCTGCACCGGGCTAATGCGAAACCGGAAGTGTCTATACGCACACTCGCTGTACGGAAATCCAACATGGCGGCCACGTGCAACTAGCCAATTCTGGGATTCTGAACCGAAGAATACGCCAATTTTTATTTTATTTTGCGAATGAAAAAGTGAGACTTTGATGAGAAATGTTTGAGTTCATATTGCAGTCTTTGACTTTGGCATCTTTGTCAAGTGTGAGCAGTTTGATTCTTCTGAAACTCATGAGACTCCATTAATGTCATTGCTGTGTGTGTGTGTGGGAGAAAACACTGAGACATTAAAGAGGGCTTGAGAGAATGCAAAGCCTCTGCACACCACACACAAAACCCACTTTAACATAAACAGAGATACCGTCGTGATGTTATGTTATCGTCCTGTTGCCATGGCACCCGCGCTGTGGCCTGTGGCGAAGCTCGTCCTCTATAGACCTGTTTCTCACACACACTTCTCCATCAGGATCTCAGAGGAGGATGAAAGCTGGAGTGGGTGGTGTGTGTGAAATCTCCTGTCAAACGTCTCACTCATTCCACAAGATAACAGCGCATTCACTCCAAACGCTGCCAATGCAGCATTCAAGACATTCATCATCTTAATATGAGTGAAAAAATATGTGAAAGTATATGTATTTATAACACGCAGAATTGCTATTGTTAAGTAAAACATATTATTTTGGTCATTACAATATAACATAATAATAATAAAATATAAAATAAATATTAAAAATAAAAGTATAAATTATATATTATTAAAAAATATATATAATAATTATTTTATATTATACATTTCTATTGTATATATAGGCCTATATATATATATATATATTATGGCTTGTATGTATTATTTTATGTAATATAGGCCTATACTCATTATATTTTATAAAAAAATGTATACATATAATAAATATTTTATTATTATTATATTTTGCATATTATATACATATAATAAAATATAAAATAATTAGCCTATTAATATATATATATATATATATATATATACCGTATGTATTAATTATATAATGTTATATATATATATATATATATATAATTATTTTGTTTTATTTATATTGTCTAGGCTATATATATATATATATATATATATATATATAAAATAATACAATAATTATTAAACATATATTAAATCATGTTTTAATTATATATTATGAAACATATATATATAATAATTATGTTATTTGTTATATTGTATATACATATTTTTTCTCCTGGGAAAATCTTAGAAACATGAAAATAAACTGAAGCTTAATATAATAATAAAAATTAAAAGCACATTAAATAACTAAAACATAAAACAACATTTTAATGAAATCTGAAAATATTACAATAAAAGCCAATTCTAAATATTGATAAGTAGCCTACTATAATAGTAGATCCCAAATCCCTTTCTCAGATAATGAGCACGTGCTTCTATGAACACGACACTCTCAGACAAACTCAAACCTGCGTCCACACCTGTGAATAAGATGTTTTTATTGTCGTGTTGAATGAAACCGTATTCACAATCCATTTACCATGGGAGAGGGTAAATGTTCACTTAAAAAAATATAAGATCAATGATGAAAGTTAAAAAGGCAAACCCTTAGTTCACATGGCAAGGCAGATTCACCCATAACTGATCGTCCAGGGCCGTGTGTGTGTGTGTGTGTGTGTGTGTGTGTGTGCATCTAATACGCGTGTTTAGTCTCATCTGCTGTAATATTCACAAATAATGATGTTTTAGTCATGCATATGACCGCTAAATCAACATACTCTAAGTTTGGCATCTTTTTTTATATATATATATAAACTACACAACCATCTTGAATTGTTTTCAATACCATTTTTTTTTTTTTACACATTTTTACATGATCTTACGGATCACAGACGTGATGGTCTGAATAAGAATTGCTCTGTAATACCCCCCAAAAAGACAATATAGATTAAGAAAATATTATTATCTTATACTCTAATGATTAAATAAACAGAAATAAAATGGAAAAAACATATCCTCATAAACTTTAATAACAGATTTGGTAGCCTGTAACTCTCCTGAGAAAGGTATGATAAAATGATTTTTCTATTATTATTGTTATTATTCCTGTCGTATTTGCTCAAAGCAGATGAACTGATAATGAAGTTAGCCACTATAATTGTTTTCCTCCTCGTGTTTCTGTACAACATTCATGAGGTTGACTGCATTATGATTATTCCTGTTCCACAATATCATTAAATTAACAATCACATCTAGTACAGGCTTCAAGATTAATGGGTACTTTCCACAAATAGGGTTCAAAACAATATTACAGTATATTAGATGTGTTTTTATTTCATTCATTTAAATCGATTTAATAACTAGAATACATTTAAAATGAATGTAAATAAAAAAATTTAATGTAGAAAAAAATATTTCAAATTGTTACCTATTTTAAAATAATATTTCCACCCCTACATTTAAACGAATATAAATATGATTATGTTTAATTGCTGAATAGTGAAGACCTCTGAGGTGCAACAGGCCAAAAATCAGCATTTTAAAGGCTCTGTAAAACGAGTCACTTGATTTGTAAGTTACATAACTGTGTATCTAACACATCAACTAGTTGTTTGTGTTTATTGCTTAAAAAAAGTAACGGGACCCTTTTCATGGAAAGTGCCGATTGCGTTTCACGAAATACTGTTCCTGCCCGATTCAAAGCTTTACAGTCTAATCTAAAGCAAGTCCCATGATTGTTTCACTACATTATTACAAAATACATAATTCAGAATTTGCAACATTCTATATCGAGGTGCTAATTGAAAAACCACAACATAATCAGCTGAATATTCCCAGCAGTTTCGTAAATCAAAAATGGACACGACGGTACAAAAGAAAAGTGCTTCTCAGGATCCTATTTGGCTTCCTCAAAGAAAATGTCCCTCAAACTGCAACGGGACACCAGCGCACACATCGACATCTCAAACCCAGACGTCTGATAGTCCCTCGGAGGAAACGTCCCCTCGCTTGGAAGAACAAAACTAGCTCATTCTGACTCTGTATTAAAGTAATGGCAGTTTAAGACATCGGGCTCTATATGTGCAAACGAAATGAGTCTCTGACGAACAGCGTCAAACTCGGAATGAACGTGTTGAAAACATGCGGAGAAAAGAAAGACTCAAGTATGGTGCATTTTTATAACCCCTTTGACTTTTTTTTTTAGTTCCTTGTCAATTAATTGATTATAGTTAAGGCGTTTACACACTGAAGAAAGCTGCGTTTGCAGGAAACATGGGTTCATGCGCGCGCGGGGAAAATGCACAACTAAACCGACGGATGCGAAAAATGTGTTTTCTCAACTTTTATTTGCAGAATTGTCGCAAGCAAGATTTGCATTTTTCATCTACGTCTTTGCAAAAGCAGCATTAAAATCAACGGATCTGATGAAGCATTGCCTAAAAGTTACATTTCTCAATATTTGTTTGCACGGTTTGCGTTTTTCATCTACGTTATTGCAAAGCATCATCATTCCAATTCAAATCAATGGATTTGCAGCTAAAATTCTCGACATTTCTTTGCACAGCTTTTGCAAACCCTTGCGTGCTTTGTGTGTGTGCAATGCACCATTCCCATTGAAATCAATATTGTCTAATAGGCCTAGTCCAATTTCTCAAGGTTTGTTTGCACAGCTTTCGCAAACCCTTATGTATTTTATCTACGTCTATGCAAAGCATCATTCCAATTAAAATCAATGAATTTGCAGCATTTCCCAAAAGTTACAATTCTCCACTTTTGTTTGCACAGCTTTCGCGATTTTTTTTTTTTTGCAATGCACCATTCCCATTGAAATCAAAAGATCTGAATCTTTGCCTAAATTGTTCAATTTATCTAAACTTTTGTTCGAACACCCCAACAATACTTTAAGTTTTTTTCATCAATGCAATGCACAATTCCTGTTGAAATCAAAAGATCAGAATCTTTGCCTAAATTGTTCAATTTATCTAAACTTTTGTTCGAACACCCCAACAATACTTTAAGTTTTTTTCATCAATGCAATGCACAATTCCTGTTGAAATCAATGTATTTGCAGGATTGCTTAAAGTTGCATTTCTCAACTTTAGTTTCCAACATCACTTCTGCGTCTTTGCATCGCACCGTTCCCATGTAAATGAGCGGATCGGCAGCGTTCTCCAGTGTGTAGACGGCCTCGACGTGTGCATGAGAACGGATGCACCAGTTTTGCGATGATCTCCATGTGGATCCTGATTGCGAGGGTTATTGAATATTGCAGGAGGAACAGCACGGGTCTTCTTTATCGGGCTGAGAGGCGTAGTCCATCTGCCTCACGATCTCCGAGAACAGTTCGTCCACCATGGTTTTGCTCTTGGCTGATGTCTCCATGAACGGACAGCCCCATTCCTCAGCCAGAGCTTGACCCTCGCTCGACGAAACCTCGCGCTCGTTGTCCAGGTCCACTTTGTTTCCCACGAGAATCACGGGCACACGCTCATACCTGTGAATGCACATGACACGATAATGAGTGAAAGATTCAACACCAAACACTAAGAGCAATAACAGTTTATTTCCCTGTTTGCTCTCATCTGCCATTGGTCAGGCAAACGGATAGTCCCGCCCCCAAACTCATGTCATTGGTTGAGTCAACAGTTGACAAAACAGCAAACAGAGTTGGAAACGAGTCACAACGTCTCATTCATTCTTCAGGAAGTCAAAATGGCTGATTTATTGTAAACATAGACAGTATTTAAGATGGACTGAGCATGTGAAACCCTAGCAGACCAATCACAGCGCTTGCGTCCGCGTAGAATTGACACGTTGCTAAATTTTTGGAGAGGTGCACGTCAGGGTACGCCGAAGGGTACGCACGCTACACACAGCCTACGACGTGAGTTCGACCCAGAAGTATAATGAGGCCTTGAATCATTCTGAATCTCGCAGAGACGGAGAGCGTGAGCATTAGCTGTCCATGAGCTAGCAGCGGGAGCAACTTTATCACTCTCTATGGGCTTCTCCCTCGACTTTATCAGACTTTATGTCTCCACGTCCCCCGATTGCATGTGAGCTTCTCCGCCGGTCTATACGGTAATCTCTCGACTGTGTGACAGAGAGTCGCGTGGTTATGACGCAATCGTTAGCCTATTTTTACAATAACTGCTTCTACGGGGTCATAACGTAAGATACAAGATAATGGAGCATTTTATACACTGTCGTGTTTCTTTAGAAATAAATAATGGACAAATGTAGTCTCTAAACGCCTCAGATGTAAAGTTATTCGCTGTCAAAGTGACGCCAAAATGAATGGGAGTCAATGGAGTGCTAACAGCAGGTGATGGTCCGCTAATGGCGGCGCCCGGGGAAGCCTCAGTTTCCGGCGGATGGATTACCCCCTTGATTGTAAACAGTAATAAACTGGAATATGAAAAAAATATTTTTTTTTACTCTTTCCCCGGAGTTGGCGCTATTTTCCGTCGATCCATGTTTCTCCTAATAATTTTAACCAAACTTCACCAAAATGGGGTCAAATAACTCTGTCCATTGTTGGCATCCATTGTTCAAAACAGGTAATCTGACCTTTGACCTATTTATAGGCCTATACTACAGTAAAGCAGTGATTGGTTAGTGATCGGTTAAGCGATTAGTGTTTGCACATGTGAGGAGTGTGTGTGTGGCCTGGTGAATAAGTGCAGCATTTTGATTGGTTGTGTTTGGAAAAGGAAAGCAAGTCACTTCCTGTTAGACTTTTGTGTGTGTTAGGAAGAGAATTGTGAGTAGTGTTTTGAAAAAAGTGTTTATGCAATTGAAAACTGAGTCAAAGGCTGAGAAATAGCTCATGGTTTTGGAGATCTGGTGTGTAGTTTTGCACTTTGAGTGACAGGTTTCAAAAATCGTGTGACATGAAAAGATTTTGTGTGTAAGCAGTTGGAAAAAACTGTAATGTACTTGTAAACATAATTAATGCTTGCAGCTAAATCTTTTTTTAAATAAATATTTACTCAGGAACTGTGGTTGCTTTTAAATTGAGCTTTAAGATAATGCAGTTACAGTATATGAATGTCCCTAAATAAACACTTCCAACAAGGTTTTATAAAAAAAAAGGTAAATAAATAAAAATATATATTTTCTTCGACCACAATAATCATCATTGGTAAACTGCACCAATATCTAGTGAATAATTTGCTCCGGGTGAAACTGTTCAATGTTTTCTTTACCAAGATTGATGTGAGTGAACACGAGAGCACTTCACTCCAGTTATTGATCCGATACCCGAGGTCACAATCACTGAAGATGATGCAAATGTGTATGTCTTCTTCGCAATGGCACACTAGCTGTGTGTGTGTGTGTGTGTGTGTGCTTGTTTATTTGATTTATGAGGACACAAATTTGTATAATGATGTGTATTACACTGGTATTACAACTTAAACGTGGTTTATGAGGACATTTCACGAGTCCTCGTAATTCAAATAGCTTAAAAAACTATGTTTTATTAAAAATTAAAAAATGCAGAATTTTTCCTGTGATGGGCAGGTTTAGGGGATAGGGGCAGTGTTTGTGTGGGTGTGTGTGTGCGCTCGTGTGTGTGTGCGTGCGTGTGTGTGTGTGTGTGTGTGATGTGATGTGAGTCCTCATAATGTAGTTGCATCAACGTGTGTGTGTATGCGTGCGTTTGTGTGTTTGTCTATGTGTGTGTGTTTGTCTATGTGTGTGTGTGTGTGTGTGTGTGTGTGTGTGTGTGTGTGTGTATGCGTGCGTTTGTGTGTTTGTCTATATGTGTGTGTGTGTATGCGTGCCTGTGTGTGTGTGTGTGTGTGTGTGTGTGTTTGTCTGTGTGTGTGTGTGTGTGTGTGTCGCTGTGAATCATTCCCTCTACAGACTCTGAGTCAGAGCTATTGATCTGTCAGATCCTGCAGCTGAAGAGCGAGTGTGTTTAGAGGAGTGTGTGTCCAGGGCTGTTGGGCTCCTCAGACCAGCTGAGTCATGAAACACACTCCCAGTGTTTAACACAGAGAGCGGAGGAGTATGCGTTTCATATCAGCTCCAAATAAAGGAAGCTCCGAGTGACTGTGGAAAAGAGATCTCAGAACATCACGGCTCGTTTCATCCATCAGGACTCTCACACGGGATCATGATCATGTTTCTATTAAAATATGAAGCAGCACAACTGGTTTCAACATTGATAATAATCAGAAATGCAGCAAACAATTCACAATATTTTAAAATTTTTACAGAATTTTTTAAAGGGGTGGTAAAATGCCCATTTTCACAAGATGTAAATTAAATCTCTGATGTCCCCAGAGTGTGTGTGTGAAGTTTTAGCTCAAAATACCCCACAGATATTTTTATATAGCATGTTAAAGTTGTTGCTTTTTGAGGGTTTGCAAAAACGCACAGTTTTGTGTCTGTTCCTTTAAATGCAAATGAGCTGCTGCAGAGGGCGGGGTTTCAAGAGTGTGTGTGTGTGTGTGTGTGTGTGTGTGTGTGTGTGTGTGTGTGTGTGTGTGTGTGTGTGTGTGTGTGTGTGTGTGTGTGTGTGTGTGTGTGTGTCTAAAATGACAGAAACTGTTCTGTCTTTAATGTTAAACCGGAGTCAGACAATGATGGAGAGACTCAAGAAGAAGTGACAGCATGTAGAAGCAACAGGGCGTCTCTGAATGGTTAGTTGATGAATTTATGTTGCTGATGTGGAGTTAACTATCTTCAATTAGCATATTCTGTCATGGTAATCTATAAACCGCTCGTATAGGAACTGTTGTGAGATGCACACAGAGTGACTTTCTATTGCATGTGAAAAGATGCTAAAGTTTGAGCTGACTCACAAATGTGCTCGACTACAACAACTCTTCTCAACATGGACTGTGTGTTCAGGGGGCGGGGCTTATGTAAATTGTAGGGTTGGTGATGTCACTAACCCTGGGAGGAAGCTTGTGTAGTTCCGACCAGCCGTTTGTTGTAGTTCTTAAAAAGCATTTTCTTTAATAGCAAATATCTTCCTTTGCTTTGAACTTTGAGCGTTGTAACTTTGCAGATGTTGTTTCTGATCAAACAGCAACATTACACACTAACTACAGTTAGAAAAGTGAAATCATAATCAACCACTCCTTTAACCAAATAAACATAAAAAATAACTTCCGACCCCAAACTTTTGAATGGTAGTGTATAA